>VZRZ01004300.1:1410405-1529979 GCA_013398175.1 Climacteris rufus | reverse complement strand
CGGCGCCGCGGGCTGTGGCGGGCGCGCAGCCGCCGCCCGTGCCGGACTGCCCCGGACCACTTGGTTCGCTTGCCTGCTTGGGGTTTTGGGGTGCCGATTCGCTTTCGTTACAGAAACGGGGTGTGCGGAGCTGTGGCTGGAATGACGGTGGTGTGCCTGTGCGTGGAACTGCACGGGAGCCCTAAATCTTGTGGTTTCTGCTTAAGCGGAGCTCCTGCTTGTTTCCCGGGTCTTTCTCGAGGTTTACACAAAATTGAGTCTTTAGTCAGGCTGCAACATCTCCTAAATAATATGTTTAGCTGACGTGATTATGAATCCTCAGGAAAATTTGCTCTGAATAGGCATGGCAGTCATAGTTAATGTTTGCTAAATGCATTACTATCAATTTGAGTGCATATTATTAGTATGATCAGACCATAAATTGTGAAGGAATATGAAAGGGCTGTCTTGATTCAGATCTAGACCGTATGGTTTTAATATTCCAGCTTCAGCACTGGCCCTGAAAGCAGTGGTTAAGGTTTGTCCCAGGGAAGAAGGGACTTGACCGTAAGACCTTTGACAAGCCTGATCACTTCTGGTGGAGCCTTTCTGAAGGGGCAAAGCTCTCCCTTCTTTGAAGTGCTTGTGCAGGAGTTACTTTTGTAAGACGAACTTCTTACCGCATCCTTCTTCCCAGGGGAAAATTGGCTGGGTCCATAACAAGTGGCAAACCTCCACCTGAGGGCATTTTTTTAGTTCAGCTTGAAGCACCGAAGTTACTTGAGAAAGAAAAGCTGTCTTTCGAGTCTGCTTATCCCTCCCCTGGCTATTTCCACGGTTCTGAAATGACTTGAGGGTGACCTTCAGAGAAAGAAGTCAGCTTTGCTCAGAGCATTTCAAACCTTTTATTTACTCTTCTTAAGGCTTCTCCAAAACAAACAAGCAGAGCATTTGAAAGAAAACCTATGATTGAATATTCAGCAATTCATTTCCCTTGGGTAAAAGCTGATAGGCATTTTCACTTGTTTTGGAAAGGTTTTTAGCCAAGCAGGAAAGATCTGATTTGACACTGCTGAAGTAAAGCATGAGGTAAGGCAAAGAAAGGTAGTCTTTTTTTTTATTTTGTACATCACTCCTTACGAGGGGAAATGGGGTTAGAAACTGGGTGAATTGTTGCAGGGCTTTTTCCATTACACTTTTATTTTGGTGGGTTAATCAGTGTATCAGTTGCTGTGAAAACTCAAGACTCCTGCCTTTTAAAAAACATTAGTGCTATCACCGGATATTTTCAGGCAGTACATATCTGAGACACTGTGGCACTCGCTAGGAGATTAACAGCACTTGGCCTTGTGCCTCTGGGCTTGTGCCTAATAATACATCGCAGGAGCACTGCATTAACTGTCAATAAATGTTTGCCATCTCTTCGGGCTTAATTACGGAATGGCTTCAAAACAGCACACAAAGAAAAGTTTCAGCCCAGTTTTTAAAAGTGATACAGCCTCTCTATGACTAACTCTCATGGTGCCTGGATCTATTGCCAGGGTCCCCATTAATAAAGTTCAGGGGTTTTTTTGTGGCTTCGCTTTTGAAGACCTAAAATGCAGGAGTTTATTTCTTTAATTTCCCTTTAGCAGCTCCGTGTTGATAAAACAGATGAGAGAAGAGTTTCATTAGAACTGCATTTCTTTGCTGAACAGGATACTTAGGCAGGATTGTGATGGACTTCAGGTGCTTCTCAGATTTCCCTTTCCTTTTTGTCATTGCGATTGGTTCTGGGAGAAATCCTTTTAAACGCCTGACTACAATTTTAGGACAGTCTGAGAAATCGCTCCCAGGTAATCAGATTGTGCCTTGCATTGAACCCAGCACAGTCTGCAGTCAGACAGGATCAGTGAGCAAGCCGCTGTTGGATGGATTTTTAGACACTGTGGAATCCCTCGGACTTCTCTAGCACAAGACCAGTCTCATTGGAGAAGCTAGAGCTGGAAAAGCTGGTGGGAACTGATGATGCTGTAGCTGTACCCGTGTGAGTATCATGCACTGGTACTCTTGGTACAGGGTGAGTACCCAGGAGGGGAATTATTCCAGAGTGTTGTCTTCTGAATGCTCAGCTTGTAAGCTTTTATCTTGTGGACTTGCATGCACACAGCTATTTGATTGCTCATTCTGAGCAACTGCGAAAAAGACTGAGCTGGATGTGATCCTTAATCCTTATGTCCTCAGATTGTTTGCAAGGAAGAAAGAGACAGCATTTTAAGACCGAGTGGATGATAAAAATAGATGTTCGATTTAAATGGTATTAAGAGAAGAAACAGAAAACTAGAGATAATAAAACTCCCAATCTTTTTAAAGTCTAAGTGATTGAGGAGCCTTTCTCTTATTTTAAAAATTACATAGGCAATCAAGGACCAGAGAGTTAAATATGTGATACAGATAGGTTTCAGTAGAGGGTTCAAGAACTTTCGGATGCATGTAGGTGATAAGGATTGAGATTATTTTTTTTCAAACGTTTTGCAGCTCTACTAAAAAAGTGAAGAAACCTTATCAGCTCTGATGAGGTACCTCTTTAAATGCTCAGTGTGCCTTGAATTTCATTGAGTAACTTATTTGCTCAATTAAGACATTAGTTTTGAGTTATCTGACTTGTGTGTTTCCCCACTCACACAAATGTCTTCATCAGATTAGAGAAGGTGTCATAATCAATCAACAGACCTTAATGCTTTGTTTGTGTCAGGCATTTTTAAGTACCAATTCATTAAACCTGACAGCTTCAAGTTACTTGGTACTGCTTTGCTGGTGCATGCTTCTTCTGCACCACACACACATCCCATTTCAAGAGGCAGTTTAGCCCTATGGGAAGTCAGACTCTGTTGCTTCTGTTCCTCTTGTGCAGTGTTTTGCCTGTGGAAGACCTTTTCCTTGCTCCTCGCTTTTTTTTTTTTCTTTTGTTAATGGACTGAGATACAAAGGCAAATGAAGATTCTGTGCAGTGTGGTTAAATGGTGAGCTGAATGAAAAAAATAACATTGTGAATGCTCTGCTACTGGTCATATTATCTGATGGAAGACAAGTGACTTTTCCTTGACTTCCCAGCAGAGTGGGTGGACACTCCCTGTGTTAAGATGAGAGAGGGACTAGAGTCACTCCACTTTCTTAATATTTTCCTTCTGCCCTTGCCAACTCAAAAATCATCTGTGATGGTTTACTGAATGCTGATATGCTTTAGGATGAGTGCTTTACCTCTTCAAATTTCCAGTGCTTTCACTAACCTTAGGTGCACGAAGAGCAATTTCTGGAGCATTTTTTTTCTTATTAAATATTTAAAATCTCTTGGTTTTTTCACCCTGGAATTAAGATGAGAAGTATGCAGTCTCCCAGCTTCTTAATATGAACTGGCATCTCTGATAATTGTTTGGGTTATACCAACAAATATGCCATTTCACAACCATTCAGTGATAAAATCTAAAACTTTAAAGCAAGTCAGAGGTTTGTGGTATTTTTTCCAAGTGACAGAAAACTAAAGGAGGAATTTCAATTACTGTAATTGAATCAAACCACTCTAGTGTATTCCTATTCCTGAGTAGAAAAGGTCCCAAATGATTTCTTTCTTGTTGTCTTTCAGGATTCTAAATAACTGCTTTAAAAATAAGGATAATTAAAACTGTAAAGTGTGATGCCAGCTATTGGTCAAAATAAGTGTAAAACCACTATGTTTGTAGGATATCTGCACAAATAATGGCCCTCCATGCTCTGTGCTACTTGGTTAACCAGTGCCTTTCTGGCCTCTCAGTAGAATTTGTGAAGTTTGTTGAAAACAAGGGATCCAACTAAAGTGTGTTAAATTAGAGCTCTGCACAGCTGCAGGAGGGAAATCAGTGTTTGACAAATGGGAAAGGATACGAGCATTTAAAAGAAAAAATTTACTCAGGATTCTAGGAATATTAAAGCAACCAAGATGAAACAAAAAGAAAGCATTAAAAATGTATCCTTTCAGTGTTGTTTCAAGAAGAAGAATTGCACATCATTGTGTTTATGGAGATTATTCTCGTCTTCTTTTTCAGAGCTTTGTGTTTCTTGAAGATACAAATAGTATTTAGACTGGGATGGTACCCACGAGAAGCGCTTTGTAAATATTAATGGTGTGGGGGATCTTTGGCAATTGAGTTAGAGCTGTGTCTCAGCCTTCTGTAAATGATTCTATGAACAGAATAAATAGACTGATATCAACTGGGCAGGGAGTAATGAGTAAGATCCATCTTTGTCTGTGTGCAGAGTTGTGCCAGGATGCCAGCTGCTCACCCTTCATGAATGGGAGCTCCATGGGCACAGCTGGGGCCATGCTGGTGATACCCTTCTCTGCCTGAACTCCAGCATTCCCTGGGGGGGGAAAGGATGCTGACACATAGTAGAATCATAGAATCATTTAGGTTAGAAAAGACTCTTAAGATCATGAAGTCTAACTGTTAACACTACCAAGTCCACCACTATGCTGTCTTTGCTTGGTACACCTGGGATTTGAGCATGGTCCTCTGGGAACTTTGGAGAGGATTTGTAAACCTGTTTACTTGCTGAGAAAAAGCCATTCTGAACATGTATATATCTCTTGTAATGTCTGAGGGATTTTTTTAATGTTTCTAGTCAGACACATTCTTGGGATGGACTGAAAATGAGGTTTCTTAGACGTACTGTAAAGCAGGCATTGTGTATTGGCTGTGAAGCAGATTCCTCACATCATCATTTTATGCATATTTGCCTCACTGTCTGAATTACAAGACATCTGTGTTTTTAAAATGTTTCAGGAGAAACTGGACAGATTAAGGGAAAAGGAGGAGAAGTAAACATGATTTAGGATAAACATCCTCCAGGGATTTGGCACAGCTGTGAAAATAATTTTTTGTGCCAAGCCTCGTACCCCTGAAAACTAAACCTAACTTCTACAAGTTCAGCACATTGCTGAGACTTTGGGATTTTATCTGTCCAGGGTGTTGAACAAAACTGAATCCTGAATTAGAAGCTTGTTTTCACCCACTGTCTAATTTCCCAAGTTAGAACTGGACCTAAACTACTACTTTCGAATGTTTGTCTCATCAAACCAGCTTTGAATGAAGGAAGATACTGCTTGGATACCTGCTTGTCTGAAAACAGGCATCTCTCAGGGCAGATCTGCTTACTGTGGTGACTTGGAGGGTGTGAACATTTGCATCATCTCCCCATCATTCCCTTTTGCCTTCTGTTCCCCCTCAGTCCCTCCCTTGCCATGGTACTCGGTGTGAGGATTGTCAGGCCTGGTTTCTGTGCTGTGCACCCCTCCTGGCTCAGGTGGGTTTGGCATTACTGGGCTGCTCCTGACCTGGGCTGGAAGGAGTTCATTCATTCATAAACTCTGTATTTGTCTGCAGCTTCAGCAACGCTGAAATGCACGAGCAATAATATAAGAACACCACATTCAGGGTCAACAACCACACAAGGGATGTAGATTAATGAAGGAAACAGTATGTGACTGCCATTAATGAGTCAAAGTCGTGTTGTTTGCCTGAGTGGTGTTTAGCAATGTGAGGCAGGAACCTGTCCCACTGAAGGTGGTTATCATAATGATGGACGGATTTTTGCAGTGTGTAGAAAAAGAGCTCTGGGGTTTTGTTTGGTTTTGGGTTCTTGGTTTTTTTTATTTTTGTGGGGGGGTTTTGGTTTGGTTTAGTTTTGAGGGGGGTTTAAGAAGTTCTTAAAAATGGGAACATCCTGCTTTGGAAATGAGATGGACTCTAGTACAACTGCTAGAGAGTGTGTTGACAGCACTATAAATCATTTAATGGTCTAAGATGGATAAAGGATAGACTGAGCTTGAGGGAAGATGAGGGGGTTTTGAGCTTCTCAGAGTGAAGTATAAGAATCCTAGGTGCTCCATGCTGCACATATTGTGATGGACAGCAGGAAAAACAGTTGTTTTCCTTCAGATTGTCAGTGCAGTTTTTTCAGCTGGTAAAGCCAAGAAGCTGAAGCCTCTATGGAGACTCTGCAATCATAATATAAATTCATTCAACAAAACTCTGAGTGAAATCCAAGCCTGTTTAGAGCTTTTCAAATACTATCCCAAAGCTAAAGTCTGAATGGGTTAGAATTCTACTTTATTCTGACCTGTCAGGATGAAATTTTTATTTGGTTCTCACAAATAAATAGTCTTCCCTCACAAACTGTCTTTGATAATGTTACAAAGTTAAGGAAGAAATGCTTGAAAAAGCAGGTATTTTCCAGGACATGGAGCACATCTCATAAACGTTAGTTTCTAATTCTGACATAAGAAATGATTGCTTTTGGAGATCACTATAATGTGCTCCTAGTTAATGAAGATTATGGTAGACCATCAAGACTGGTTCTACAGTGAAACTGCATTAATGCTTTGATGGCAGAGACCTGCTACGTGTCTCCACGGACAGTCTGGTACCACTTTGTTACCATTACTGGACGTTTTGCCATCTCTTCAGACAGCAAGATGTTGTTCAGTTGATTATAATAATACAGGCTGATGTACAGTAATGCATGTTCATTACAATAATGCATGTTGGCATATTTCTGAACCTACCTCTGAGCTCAGAATAATGACCAGCCTTACCTGCCAGGCTTAAGCAACCAGTGAAGCCACAAGAGGCTTGCCTGTGGTTTCTATTGATGTGTATGGGTATGCTGACTTTGAGTGGTTTCATTTATATGATGGCTTTCACTACACAGAAGCACCCAGTAAAATCTTGACCCTGTTATGCTTAATCACAGTCATAGTTTCTGTGGTGGTACTCAAATAAATATAGTCAGTCTTAGTTCCCAGCTAAGTTTTAAGGTTTTTCCAACTTGCATTCAGTTGAATTTGTGTTCATTGTTTAAGGGAAAGTCATATCAGTTCGTTAGGGAAGTCTCCATTATTCAGCCTACAAGAAGGCAGGAACAACTCTAGTTGCACCAGTTCTAGTACAGATAAAATTGATTTGCTGTAAGTTCTGTACCTAGAATAATTTTATTGCTGTGTTCTTGTGTGTCACGTTTTTCAAGGACATTTATTCAGACTTTGAGCAGTAGTTTTTAATGTTATTATATGTCTGTAAAGTCATCAAGGTGTTTCAGGAAGGACTTTTCTGAGTATGATTCTAAAGCCTGCAAAAACTTTGCAAATATATATGGATTAAGGAAGCTGATCAGGGTTACATAGGAGAGAGAGAAAAAAAGAGATATTTTGAAGTCTTTTCAAGACAAGCTTAAGTAGTCTTGAAGCAGGTATAAGGCTCCATTTCTTATCCACTGATTTAGAAACAAAAGGTTGAGCAATCCTGTGAGGTTTGGAAATGCACAGCATGAACAACCTTTTCTTTATCCACCCGGAGCAGAAGCAGCATATTCTCCAGGCTTTTGAGAGTCCCAGCATTTGGTGACTGTATATTGCAAATATCCCCTTTTTGTGTGTATATTCTTCAATGTAAATGTCACTAAAATATTTCTCAGTTTAGAATTAAGTTTAGTGTTTCCTTAAAAGCCTTATTTTGAGTTCAGCCTCTCCTGGTGGTTGCTCGTATGAGGCTTCACACAATGAAGGCTTCCTCTGGCTGTGGAAGGACTGGAATTTGTTCTGCAGAGTGCTATTAAGGACTCTTCAGTGGGAGCAATTCCTGGCTGCATGTCAGGGAAATGTTCTTCTTGGCTGTGCTGAGGTAAATCAAAGCAGCCTGTCCAGACCTACCTTTGTGTAAATGAGAGCAGCCTCAGTTCTAGGTGTTTGTACCTGTATTTCTTTGTACTTGTACAGTAGTCTGGAGTTAAAACCCTCAGAGTTATGGATGAATAATATATTACCCTTGACTAAGCTAGAGTAAAACTCTTTATTTTATTTCTTTTCTAACTTTAAAATAAAAAATTTTGGAAAGAGCTTACATTCGGTGTCAAGGCATGCCAGACTTCACCCTTATAATTGTAGAATAATAGAATATCTTGAGTTGGAAGGAATCCAGAAGGACCATTTAGACCATGGCAACAATTTGTTCTATGGCTCCTCAATTTCCACCACAATCTGCTGGTGTTCTTGCCTGATTCCTTTTCAATTAAAATAGGTGATTCTCACCTGGCTTTCTTCCTCCACTCTGAATTCCAAGATGATGGTTCCTCAATTGGGCCAAGCAAGACCAGCCTCAGGACTGCCCAACTTTTGTCTTTTTCTCAACTTGTGTGATCAGGGATGCACCTTCCATCTGGAAGTCATTTTGGCAAGCTCTGCTTTGCTCCTGCAGGAGGGGATTCAGCATAAATACCTTGAAAACATGCCCTAACTTGGACTTGGCACAGCAAAACTGTGTTTTCTGTAGGTGAAAATTTGAACTGAGCAATTGCAATTAAAGATTGGCTGCTTCTCTGCACTATCTCAGTGGCATAGGATAATAGAATAGTATGAGTTGGAAGGGACCCTTCATGAGTCATTCACACAAACAAACTACTGAATACATTGGTGTCCTGAAGCTGATGGACTCACAAAAATTAAGGGGTTTCAAGAATGGGTCCTTATAGAACATTTATAAACCTTTTATTTACCAAATCTCATACATTCAAATGTCTGGTTCACAGTTCTTATTCTTTCTCATGTTAATAAGTGTGGTGAATCATTTTTAATAACTGTTGTGTTTCTCTGTAAGCTCTGTGGGAGACTGTGACAAATAATACCTGTTCAAATGCTGCACATGTGTATATGCATGCTCTTTTGTTTCAGATCAAACATAGCTCCTTGTTCAACAACCTGCTACAGTTCTAAATACTGGGAGTTTTTTCTTTTTTTTTTTTTTTTTTAACATTATCTTGGATTTCTCAAAAGTGGGCCATTATTAAAGAGAAAAAGTAGCTGTACCCCAGAAAGATCCTTCTCTACAACTTTTAAGTTATTCTATGCACCACTGGAGAGTTCAGTGAAAAATCATGAAGCAAGAGACACAGCTGCAGTTAAATTAAATAGTGTAAGAAAGGTATACAAGAAATCAGACGCTTGGTTTTCAGAATGTAAACAAAAATGCAGTGTTGGGGTTTAGGGGCAAACTACTCCTAAAAGCAGGCTATGTCATGAATGTGCAGTATGAGGTTCTTTGAACCTTCCAGTGAAGTGTTGTATTAGCTACTGATTTTTCCATCCCAGTACACTTATGAAAGCTAGGAGATGTGGTTCAGGTGGCACTGACTTTGAGCCATCCTCTGCTGGAATTTCAGCTGGCCATTAAATGTATTGAATATAAGTAGTCATAATATAAGTGTAATTATCCACTTTCACTTAAAATAAGTTAGCATAAAATTACCACAGACTGATGTTTTGACTTAAAATAGTGCTTGGTTGAAGTAGAACAATGTTCAGGCTGTTTGTCCATACACTTGGCATTACTTTCTGTCCTTTGTTGTCACAAGGAAGAGTTTTGCTCCGTTCATTTCGTACATTCTCCTATCCATTCACAGGGATAACAAATGTCACCTAAAGTGGTTTTACAGTCACCAGCTGCACATCCATAGGACTGTGTCTGAATAAAGGTGTGGGTCCTTACAAGCTAGGATCAACAATGCCTGACTTCAAGTTCTGAATGAAGTCTTAAGTCCCAGGCGGGGCTGGATGAAAGGCAAGAGGGAGCACGACTCTGTGCCCTGGATTGGTGGCCTGGAGCTTGTGTCTCATACAGTGATAGTGAGCAAGGAAGATAATGAATGACTGTGATAAGGAAAAGAGTACCTGTGCCTCTTACCTAATTTCATCCGAGCCAACTGGTAAGTGGTGGAGTGACAGGAAAAAACGTGGGTTTCCAGGGATCCTGTGATGGATTTTAAAACATTTTTATGTTGCTTATTTGCCCATGTTATATTTTTGCTACACCAGTGGGTTCTCAACAGCACAGCAATATGTATATTACTACAATTACGGTTACGTTTTGTAATTATAGAAAGGCAGTCTCATTTATCAGTTTTTATTTCCCACCTGCATTGCACCCTTTCTTTTTTATTATTTTCTTGAGTGGTGTGGCAGGCAGGGGTGTGAGAGGCATGTCCCTTGGAGCTTTGCAGAGGTAAGGTGTGGGCAGAGTGATGCCGAAGTCCCTTGGGAGAGGAGGACAAGGCAGGCAGCCAGGGAGGGGATTTTAGGAGGGCCTACTGTGAGCTTACATTAAGGATGTGGCAGAAGAGAAGGTTAGGTGAGACTGCAAGAGGGAGATCTTGGCTGGAGCTTCTTTTCAAAGCTTGTTGGGCCCGGGAAGGGCTGAGAAGATATTGGTTGTGTGTATGCATGGCTGCAGAAGATAAGGACCAAGCTGTAAGAGCTGTGTTATTACACTAGACAGTCCTGACTGCTCATGGGCACTGGTGCCACAGAACACTTCAAGGAGTCTTTATACAGAAGGTGCCACTCATCCCCAGTGACATATACTAAAGCTGTTGGGTTTTTTAGCTCGTGTTACAGGGATAGATTTAGGCTGGGCCTAGCAGAGCTCTTCTCCCATTGCCTATCCCCCTGCTCCCTTGATGCAGTGCAAGGCAATCAGAACAACACTGTGGCTTCCCTCCACCTCCTCAGCCCCGTGTGCTCCTCACAAGGAATCAGATACAACAAGAGTGTCACACGTGGAGCAGAAGACTGTCACCTGCCCCCATCAACCACTCCGTGTCTGTGGCTCAGCCTTGCACAGACCCTCAGAGGATCAGGTGTCCCTGACATATCACCTGGTGCAACGTGTGGAAAAGAAGCATCTGCCCCTTTGAATGGTGCCTGCAGCACTGGGAACGTATTTCAGCACCTGGGGCTGGGGTGAGAAGACATTAGCCTGCAACCAGGTAAAGTGCACACCATTTTGGAGAAGGCTGAGCCACTGGACTGAAGCACACAGGGCTGGTTTCCTCCAGAGAGGATGGAGTGAAGGAGGGATAGGCAGCAGCATATGGCAGTTCAGCTCTGAAACAGCACTGTGGGAAATGGCACCTCCTTATTTAGCAGATCAGCTTCCTCTGTGGGTGCCCTAACTGGATTTTGTAGAAGACCTAATTCTTTCCTTGATAAATGAATGGATTGGGTCTGGAAATAGAGAATCTCATGGTGCCTCTGACTGAAGATTTTTCCGAAGTGGAAAGACACTATCAACTTCAAGGCAAATAACATATGTTTCAGGAGAATTTTAGGAGGCAGCATATCAAGATTTTAGGCCAAACCCTGAGAAAACATTTGGAAAGCATTTCAGAAGTAAGTAAATGCAAAAGATAGAAGGGGGGGGAAGAGGAATGTCCATTTACTTTTATCTGCTCCTTAAAATCAAAGGCAAATCTTTGCCTAATCAGGGACACATCTTGGAAACATCTGCAGGCTGATGCTTCAAATAACATCCTTCCTCCTGCTCTGAAAGGTCAGCAGGCTAGAAGGGGAAGCACAGGAAGGATGGGACTGGAGCTCATGAGAAAGAGAAATTGCATTTGATCTGGCAAGTTGCACATTTTATTGTCATTTCAAGCTACCTAAAGCTCAGTCTCGTGCTCTGTGAATCACCTAGAAGAAGTCATGGAGCACTGCCAGGAGCTGGCAAGCTACTGATAGTAAGTCACTGACTTAACTAGAATGATATAGTTGGATTAGACCCAGAAGGCCAGATATTACAAAAATAGCTCAGTGTAACTGGCAGATTTTGTTTCCTGTATAGTTCTGTGGCTACACAGAGTTATTTTTCATGTTTCAATACAAAATAAGAAATACTAATTTTCAAAGAAAAGAAATAGAGCAGGAGACACGCAGAGTATTTGTTTAAGTTTTGACTAGTGCAGTATGAAATTTGCTGGCCTTACCCTTCAAAAGAAAAAAAGATGATAAAGAGATGGAACAATCTATATCCATTTGCCTTAGGCAAAGCAGTCAGGTAATGTGATTTCACTAAAAGTAGTTGTAAAAGTGATGAGGAGAAGGAAAACTTAGACATGTTCAGGAAATGGGAAGAAGTATATATTTTTCTGGGGAAAGAATGCACTTTTGGTTTTAGGTTTTGTATAGTACATCCAAGTTCTACATCTAGGCATTGAATGACAGATAAAGTAAGACTGGTCAAGGCCAACCAGAGAGGTGTGCTCAAAATTTGTAGTCATCTCTTGTCAGGGTGAAAGACTGTCCTTATGTCCTCTTGCACGGGTATTGAATTTCAGCAGACCATATTTTGAAAGGTTTTAGAACTGCCAAGGATAATGAAATGAGATAAATCTGTGGAGGGGAAAGAAGTTGGGGGATAATAAAGTTGCTGACAGTTAATTTAGTAAACTGAAAGCCTAAGGGTTACACAGGCTATCTAGCAGTAAGAAAGAAGCCTAATCAAAAGAAAGGTAGTTTGATACCAATCCTCGTCCTAGAAGGGAAACAATTGTATGAAAGAGGGGCATATGGAAGGTTTCCTGTAACTATTGTAGTCACTGGAATTTTCAAACCACGAAGTATTCCGAATTATACAGAAAGAAATGGAAGGATCTAAGATAGCATTTATTTATTAAAATAACTAATTGGAAAAGGTTTTAAAAACAATAGGAAAGTGTCAGCAAAACACAATTACTCCAAAATAAATTGTGAATGTATGTATTATACAAGTTTGCTTGTTCTGTTTGTGGAAGCACATTCTGTGTTTTATAATAGCCTCTTACCAGATTTACTTTCAATGAGTCAGGTGTGATTCTTTTCATGCAGAAACTGAAAATGCGTAAAGAGATAGCAATAATTCACACTGTGGAAACTTGGAATATGTTTATTAATATACAATATCCTCTAGATTAAATAGCCACATCTTCATTCGGCTTCTGGTTTGTTTGTTCAGTGTCATTCAGGTATGAAAAATCTACATTTGACCATGTACAGCTGTACTTGAAAAGGCATTTGGATAGCTGCACAGCTAATGAGCTGGTACAGTTACGTGGACGTATTTTGTATGTACAAATAAGGAGGCGGCAAAATGCAGCCTTAAATATGATTTATTTTTGCCACTGTTTTGATAATTTAAAGAGCTGTTACTCACTGCTTATTGGAAGCATCAGGAAAGCTTCATTTGTTGCCCACATATTCCCTGTGTTGTAATAGTCACTCACCAGCCCTGCTGTGCTGGCACATGCAGCAGTGAGTGAGGATGGAGAGCAGATGACATCAGTGCACAGACCCAGACATGAAAAGGCAGGATGAATCTCAGCTTCTGAACCAAGTACCAAAGAAAGTTTGCCAGATGGAAAGGTAATTAAAGTATTGCTTCAAAAATCAATTTCAAGGTCTGTGGGGATGAGATCACAATAGCTTTGAAAGTAGGACTTTGTTAAATAAATTACAAATTACTGTTCCCAAAATGCAGCTTCAGTAATCCATATTCAGTCAATTTTTGTCTTTACAGCTTAGATTTGATGGCTAAAAGTAATTGGGATGAAGTTCTGCAGCAAATAACAATTGCAGGTCAATTCTTTAGAACATATGACAATGATAACTGATTTATATATGCTATCTCACATAATGTAATTATGCAGGTGTCTGTGGAAGGCAAAATGGACCTGGTAATGAGGAGCTGGAACTGATGCATGGTGGGTTGATACTGCAAGACATTTATTTGGTGTGAAAGGGTCCTTAAAAAGATGTATGTTGCTCTAGCAAAGAATAGCTTGGAGAGAGAGTAAAGAATCTCCTTAAAAGGAGAACAGATCTGCCAGATTATGATGTGTAAGAGAAGATACCACAAGCAGCTCCTTTGCCTTTTCAGCATTAGGAAAGTAGCAGAAATTAGGCTAATGGATGAAGGCATTTTATGCATGCTCTAGAAAAAAGTGGAGCTCAATATTTGATTGAGGGGATCACTCATTAAGCACTGGCTTGGGAATAAGAGCAGATGTCCATAAGGGAAGAGCTCAGCAATGATTGTGACACTTTGAGGAGAATTTGGAATTAAAGTGTCTGTAACATCTATAAAATTCCTCCCCACTGTCTGTCTGAGATGGCTTGACTGAAGTTGTGGAGTCTTCAACAGCTCCTGTCTTTCTAGGTTGGAAAGAAAGGTATTTAGGAGCGTGAAATGGAGTGGAAATGAGGCAACATGATGTCTGTTTTCTCACCTTGTCCCCATCTTGCCCCCACAATTTGGGACTCGGTGCCTGGGAATGCTCCTTTGTAGTGGTTTCTAATTCTTTGCTTTCTCTTCCTCCTCTGCCTTGGTAGAACCATGCAGGATCCAGTAGGTCTTACTGAAGCTGAGGAAGCACTTGTTCTCTGTGTGCAAAATCACCATCACAACAGGCTTACATGCAAATAGAGCAGGGTGTTCTGCATCCTTCTGTATCGAGAATTAATACTCCTCCTTAATTTAGTGCAAGTAGCCTGTCCATACTGCAAGACTTCATCTACAGTTTGTAGCTGTGTATTTATAACTTCTTATGACAATCTGACAAATACGCAGTGTCCAGACATTCTGAAAGAGCTACCAGGCACTGCTCATATGATGCCTGTACATACATTGTGAAAAGTAGCTTGCTTTGCTCTCGCAGACTGGCGAATTCGATGACCCTGATTTTTCTGTCACTGTAACAAATACCCAGTTGTCCTAAGTCAGTGGGAATGCATAAAACAGAGGCAAGAGGCCAAAGGCATGAAATTCTATCACGTGAAAGGGATATCTAGGTGGTTAGGTTTACTTATGTTTTATGGCTAGGCGTTGGTTTTGTATAAATACAATGAGTAGTAGGTTTTCTAGGGTTTGGAGGAAACTGGGACTTTTTTACTGTGCTTCACAGAGGATGCATTTTAGTTTAAAATCCTTCTACTTTACCAGTCCAGGACCAGGAAGGCTATTTGCTGTTTTTAGAAAATGGTCCAGCAGCAGAAGAGGTAACACCAGTTGACGTCGACCCTTTCACTGGCTTCTCTTTTGCCTTTTGACTCTCAGGTCTGTTTATGTGCTTCCTTTTTGAAGGAAGGACTGAGTACTTTGAAAAGAAAAACACAGCCCTTTTGTTATTCAAGGACCATCAAGTTTTCCATAATGACATCTTGTGACCAAGGTATCTCCCCTCTGAAAATAGGGAATAATGTGCTCTCTTTTTCAACTTGGACACACATTCACATACACATTATAGCTGTGCACAGGCTTGTTTCCAGCTGGTCCCCATCACAACTACCTTTGTGTGAGCAGACACCTGACCAAGCCATGGACATTGGAAATTTGCATGCACAGGCTGGGTCCATGCAAAACCAGTATCTGCAGTGATCACATCTATCTTGAGAATTACGGAGTTATGCTCCATAATGCAAATTGCTGAATGTGTTCAGCTTGGGTAAAACAGGAAACATTTAGTAATAAATATAGCTGCCTAATGTGAATCTTATGGAAAGCTTCTTCCAGAATAGTGTTTAATTACAGAAATTTTCAGGTTTACATGCACCAAAACATGGTAGANTCAAGCTTCTTAATCCAAATTTTACGATTTAACTGCTCTGATTTTTCATTACAGCTACACCCCCATACAGAAATTTTCTTTTTTTTTTTTTTTTTTTTTGAACAGCACTTCTGCTGTTTCAGAGTGTCTTATCTCCATGGAGAAATCAGTTGATCCGCAGCGCTGACTTTTGATGCAAGGGTGCCAAACTTCAAAAAGTTATGAATATGGAGGATCTTTTGTCACTGCCAGGAAATTAAAAATAAATCCCCAAAGGCTCTGTGTGCAAAGATTCTCAAAGGACCTGTTTTTTACCTAGGGCAGTTTTGGTTGCCCAAAGATGGGCATCCAGAGCTCTTTTAGATGTATTAGCACATTCTGCTGTTGCTATTATGTCACATCTGCTATTCTCAGATGTCCCAAGGTGTCTCAGATTGCACTAGGTGCCTCTGTGCAGGCACCAGATCCAAGCTCCTCGTTGCCACTGGGGGCCAGTGAGAGCTGATGACTGATTTGACCTTTCTTGGTGCTTCCTGGCTTAGTGCTCCTGAGAGCTGTGCTTGGAGACCCACAAACATTTCATGTCACAGATCTCATGTCTGTCATTTCCCTGCCTGTTGAGGGGGATATATGTATGTGTGCATACATATGCATATACATGGGCAAAAATACAGAATTGTCTAGGGCAGTGTTTGCATATATTTATATATATTTAAGCATGGGCTTAGTACCAGTTATGCATTTACTTGGTAATGGTTTTCTTAGGTGATATAGCAGACTGGGATCCTGATTCTGAGAGGAGCTTCTTACACGCTGCTTGGCACTTGCTGTATTACATGAAAAGTACAGGGATTCAGCATGAATCATGCTTGAATTAGACTCTAAAATAATGAAATACCTGCTTTATACCATATTGGTCTTTATCCTTTTATCCTTCTCTTCCTTCACAGTGTAAATCACGTATTTATTTTTGATATAGTAGTTGTAAGTATAAAACCACCAAGTGATTTTAGTTTATTATCATATTTTGTCTCAAAACAGTACAATTTACATTTCTTAGCTGACCACAAGAGGTTTAGCTAAGTGCTTTCTCTCTCCCACTCTTTCTGTAAACCCATCTGTGTTTGCTCGTGTCTCATATTTATTTCACACTTTATTTCCTTTCGAGATCATGAAGCTATCCTTTACAAAAACATCTCTATAATGGTGACAGAGACACAGAAATTCATCTTATTAATTGGGTTTACTGTATAACATTAATAGGATCTTTCCAGTTCTGTCCAGCAAGCCTTTCCAGTGGCACCCTCCACTCCAGCCCCTCAAAAGGCTGAGGATGGACCTTTCTGGAAGCCATTTCCATATCCCCTTCAATTCTTGTTGATTCAGTTGAAGCTAGCCCTTGTGGAATATGATGATACACTTCAGCACAGGGTTTCTGAGACCAAATGGGGCTGCAAGTTCCTGTCAGGATATAGAAGTATTCCAAGCCAAATAAAATGTCATTGTTGGGAAGGGGACTGATTGAACTGGAGACCAGCTGCTTAATCAGAGTTTAAGCTAAATGATTCTTTATCAGTGAGCTATGGAGGCTGAATGCATTAAATAAAATAAGGTAATTTAAAGTGTAAAATAAATACTACAAAAGGAATTATGCAGTACAAATCAGATTACATGCGTTCCTTTCGAGCGTCTTCATTAAGTAGCTGTTAGCTACTTATTTGATGATCTTTATTCAGATTTTCAGATGCTGATACCCGTGTTTACTTTTTACTTGATGAGCAAGAAAATTTGGTATGAATTCGTGTTTTATGAGATGTCTTTTAATTAAAAATTTTCAGGAGGGGAGAGAATGAAAGGGGTTTTTTTGCTTATTTCTTCAGTGTGTCCTTTGTGCTAACAGTACAGGCTGTTATTTGTTAAAGGCTGTATTTTGTTAGCAAAATACACAATAATAGAATAATAAAGTTTTGTTTGGAACAAATGCCCTAGGATAAGTAAATTTGAGGTAGATAAATCTGGGGTGTTCTGCTGTATTGCTTGATACAAATACATGGAGCTGCCAAGCACATAAAGCCTGTGCTTAGAAACACATCTATTCAGGGCTGTCACCATGGAGGGAGACAAAAGGGTCTTTGTAGAGACCATGCTCCAGATTCTTCAGTGTAGTAGAGCACCTTCCAGGGAGCCTCCTTTGGCAGTCAGGGACCCTAGTCAGAGAGAAAAGGAAGTGCAAAATTATTCCTACACTTGCCAGTCTCCAGCTTCTTGGAGAGCCTGTTCGAGCTTCTGGCAACAAAAGAACATGAGAGCAGCTTTCCATTGCCCAAAGTGAAATAGTCATGTATATCCTTCCAGCTGCATAATGAACTGGCCAGTCAGGTAAAGGTGGAATGAAGAAGCAACTTCCTCAACTCTGCTGGCTCAGGTCACCATGTTGGTCACCTTCCTCTTTTCCATTGATAATGGAATTTCCCGTTGCCCTTTGTAGGCCCAGTTCTGAACAAAGCCACCAGGGCAGGCACTGGGTGAATTGGTCTGTGGGGTTGTACTGCTTCTGCTGATGTGAAGCGTGGTTGTGTGTGTGCAGAGCACCCCATAATCAGCCTCTCTCACAGAGCTGTGCAGCAGGAACACGCAGGGGGAGGTTAGAACCGAGCAAAAAAGCCAATTCACTGGCAGCCATGAACGAGGCCTGGAGTGAAGTCTTAAACACCTCCTGAGCAAAGCCCTTGGGTTAATTACCTCCTAACTGAGTTTTTAAGTTGTGAGCACCACAGACTGTGTAGCTTGTGGAAAGGGAAGGCTAGCTGGCAATGAGCTGAAGTAACTGGAAATTCCTCATCATCTTTCTGATCGTAATAAGTTTTAAAGTATGATAACATAGGGGAAGAAACCAGCAGCTTTGGAGTGTGCCAGAGATACTGGGATCTGGCAGTGATTTATTGTTTGTCACACTTGCAGAATAATGTATGCCTTCTGAGTAACAACATGTCCTTTTGCTGCATGAAAATAACTGCTCAGAAACAAAATCCTGTCGGTAGTGGTGATGTTAAAATGAATTCCATAGTGGTATTTTATCCCAGTGTTTCTGTGTATGTGCCGGTATTGCAAGTAGAATGGTGGTGAGCAATCTGGCAGAAGCTGAAGGAACCCTAAACAGAGGAGGGATTTCTCATGGAGAACAGGAATTGCTCATTTGCTAGCCCAAGTGCAAAAACAATTAGTGAATAAATAGCCAGCCTGAGCATCATTTAAAGGCATGGATTGTTTTCTTAATGTTGATGTTATTGCCCACTTTCACTGCCCCAAGAGCTCTCCTTGTTCAGTGGTGCGTATAAACCTGTTGGGTCAAAAACCTCCGGACAGGAGGGGCTGGTCTCAGAATTGAGCCTCTCACACTTCTGTCACTATGGCAGTTCTCTGCAAACGTTGTATCAGTTTCTTCATGACATATGGTCTCCCAGGGTTCTCTAGCAAGAGCATTTTCATCTATTATACACATGAATAATTAGTCCGTCAGCCTCCCTCTTGTATCTGTTCCAGTGTTTTTGAAACGAGAGGTAATTTTTGAAGGATTCAATATGATTGTTGAAGATACTGCACATTACTTGATCATTTATATTTTACTTGATTTTAAGGCCATCATGTTCACAGTGGAATCCATTCATTCCCACTGCATTGCATAGATAAGTCCATTGAAATTTACAGAGAACAAGGTCTTAAAAATGCTAACATCCTCATTCTGTGAGCTGACTGAAATAATTGCATTAGAGAAAGTGCAGTTTTCTAATCATTTTGGTTCATTACAAAACAATAAAACTGATAACATTATTAGATCATCCTTTAAGTGAGCAAGTGTGTTTAGTGAATTTTAGTGTTTCTCTACTGAACTCAGCAATGACAATTCAGTGTGGAGGGAAGTGCGCTGCTGGTGAGAGAAATTACAGAGATGCCTTAGACTAGTTTAGGTAATTTTCATCCTCTTCAATAGCAGGGTAAGAATGTGCAAATGCATCTGTAAACTCAAACTACAAAAGGTCTCTATCTTTTTGAGGGAAAAAAATATAAGCTGCCTGCTGCTTTTCTGGGAACCAAAAGGATCAGTGGTCCCACAGAGGTGCTGTGGCTTTGTCCTGTCAGCTTTTGTTGGGAAAGTTGATGTTGCTACCACATCTGTACGAATTCATCTGGACGAATTCAGGATAGATGTCACAAAATTGACATTTTGAAACAGAATTTTGTGTTAAGTTGATATAAATACATGAGGAGTACTTTGCTAGTTATAGTATTAATCTTCCAATTTAATTTAGCACAATTTTTAAATTTTTAATTTACTTCCAGCTGCTGCAGTGTTTCCAGTTCACTACAACTGAAAGCTGCAAAATGTAGATTTTTCTGGGTAAAGACTGTGCAGAATAGAAGTGACAGGCTCTGAGAGCTTCCCACTCCTGGTGGGGACAGTGATGCTTGTTCCTTGTGGAAATGCAAGCTGTGTACAGGGCGAGATCTGGAGCACCTCCTCATTTAAAAACATGCCTGGAGGACAGAATTCCTGAATTCTGTCCACAGCAAGTAGGGCAGGTGACACTTGCTGCACCAAGCAGCAGTCACTAGCATTGTGTCCTTATTCCCAGTGCTCAGTGTGCAGCATCATGCCATAAAGTTAAAAACCCCCCTCTTTTAGGAGTCACCTCATCCAAGGGCTCTGAAACTGCAGCCTTATTAATCTCATGGAAAACGTGTGTGTCACTGTGAGTGTGGGTAGGGATATTGGGAGAAACAAGACAGAAAAAGCTCTGGAGACACCAGATGTGCACAAAGAGAGCAATGGGCTAAAGTGGACAGGCTTTAGACCAAGAGCAGTATTTTAACCAGAGTCTGAGGCAATTCAACTGCATGTGGAGTTTCGTTTGATCCAGTTCCTGTTCACTGCAACCATGGATTAAGTATACAATCTTAAAGAGTCTAAACTTAAAAGGTATTCTATGCAATGATGTTAATAATTAACTAAAGTCATGTTAAATTTAGAGGTAGAATTCTGCTTAAGTAGAGATGGGAATGTTTTTGAGGTCAATGCACAATTGACTTACGAAACGCACGAGAACAGGAACGTCATCTGCAACAGAACAATGAAAACAAAAAATCCAGTGTTCACTAATTCAAGCTAACAAGAGAAGCAATATCCATCTGTATACAGTTTATCTTCTCTGCAAAGGATGTCATGTGGAAATTAAAAGGCTAGATCTACATCTGAAATCTGTGAGCAGTTAGAGCCTTTATTCATAGAAACGTTTAGGTTGGAAAAGACCCTTAGGATCACTGGGTCCAAGCCTTAACCCAGCACTGCTAAGTTCACCACTAAACCATGTCCCTAGCTGCTATGTCTGCAAGATCTCCAGGGATGTTGAGGCAACCACTTGCCTGAGCAGCCTGTTCCAGTGCTTGATACGTCTTTCAGTGAAGAAATTTTTCCTAATATCCAATCTAAACTTCTCCTGGCACAATTTGAGGCCGTTTCCTCTCGTTCTATCATATTCCAATGTATGTATCTAACAACCATTCATACAAACCTGTGAATGGACCTGGAAGAGACACAAGGACAGGTAGAGTTCTTAGGAAAAGTGCCCCAGTAAATCTTTATGAACTTTTGAACGTGAAACTGGGCCAAGAGTGGCATCACACAGTCAAATCTTCTTATTTCTACTCAGAAATTTAGTTGCTATATTCTGTACAAAATCAAGCATATTAATGATCTGGGTAGGATGTTCTTCTAAGTATAGAATTGCAAAAACCAGTAGGATGGATCTGAAAGAAAAGATCAGTGTTAGCAGAGGAGCAGAGCTCATGTTAAAAGCTGCTTTTCCCCCTGCAGTGATCTGCAGACCACATGGAACGCTTGACTGATAATTCTGTGATTTGCAAAGACACCAAAACTTGCTTGTTTTTTCATGTTTCCAGAATTTTGGCAACAGAAATGTGACAATCTGTTTAATTTCCTGGTTGGGAGGGATAAACAATGCTGTTGTAACATACTACACAGTCTGTTGCTTTTGCATGTGATAGTGCCATTCACATTGTACCTTAGGCCAGCTGTGGGTCCATAATCATGACTGGAGCAGATACTTCAAAAACTGGATTTTGATGATTTTTTAAATTCTGAATTGAACGATCTAAGAACAGGGAAAGAAATATTTTCAGATTGGCAACTAACTCCAAGTTTAGTACCTTATCTGAGTCTCTTAGACTGATTGATTAAACAGGATACTGAAAGGATTAATCAGCAGGGCTCCTAAAATAAACTTGTGTGTGATTCATGGAAGAGTAGAAACTTCACCATCTAGTGGCTGCCAGTAAGGGTCAAAGGTACCCTGTTCAGAGGGCTCAATCACAGACCAAGCAAGTGCAGACAGAACACATTTTAATTTCAGGCTCTTGACACTGTGTGCTTAATCTGTGGTTGCAGTTAACATGAAATTGGATCAAACAAATCTCTGTGTGCAATCTAATCTTCCCAGAGCCTGGGAGGTACAGCCCCTGCTCTGAAGTCTCTTCACTTTAGCACATCACCCACTTGGTGCATATCTGAAGTCTGTTCAGATATTCAGGAGATATGAACTGAGTGTGAAGGCACCTTTTACAAATGTGTTTTTCCTGTAACCAACTGAGGGTTAATACACTTAAACAAATAAAGCATGGTTTGAACATGGTGCTCTGTTTTATTGTAAGTAATAATAATTCTGTGGGGAAAAGATTTTCTGCCTAATCCTTGTAGTCTCTGCTTCTTTTTTATTTGTAGTTCAGTTTGGTGAATTACGGGTTTTAGGACATTTGTGAAATCTTGAAGCTCACTAGTCTGAACAGAATTCTGTAGTTCTGGGTAGAATGCAAAAACAAGGAGTGCTTCCTGTGTCTCTGCTTTACCTAGCACGTTTGCCTTTGTCTGCTGTGCACCTGAAGGGTGCAAATAGCTTCCGAGAAATAATAGCTCAATTCTATTTAGGGTACAAAGATAAATGGACACTGAAAGCTTGGAGAAGTGCAGAATAAGATGGGGTTTAGCTATAAAGATACAGGTAAGGATCCCTTCAGTTAGGTAGGTGGACCAAATCTCTGATTTCCTAAAGATGTCACAGTGTTAATACTTTCACTGTAAAACTCTGGCAAGTGCAGTGACACTACATAACTCAAAATCTGTCTAATGGAGACAAATAGCTATGGACACATGTCAGAATAATTAGTCTTGAGTCAAGTTAATTTTTTCATTTAATAAATTGAATTGTTTCACCTAATTATGTAGTGTGGCATAAATGTGATGAGGGATGTTCAGAGAAGAAAATTATTACTTTTTTCCTCCACTGAATTAACGAAAATATTAAGGAAAATACACTCAGAGTATGCAACAAGGTCCAACTTCACAATGTCCAGCTTCAAGCTGAATTTTGCAGCCTTCATTACAGCATGAGTCTCCTGGGCTTCTTGGGCTGCCTAATGCAGCACCCTCCTCAAGGCCCCAGAATGCTCTCTGGAGAAGACTATCTTGGCTGTTGTGCTCCACACCTGCACAAGAAACCCTCCTTTCTCTATTAGATGGGGACATCTCAGCCAGGTGTGTAAGGTGGTGTGACTGCTGCCTGTAATTCTGATGAAGAAATGGACGATATGAAGGACTGTTCAAAGTTCTAGTACTATTTCAACTTCTTGGGCTATTGCCTTCCCTAAGCAGTGGCTTAAGAGGTTAGGGATATTAAAGTTTACTGATAATAAATACAGAAATATGTAAAATTCAACTGTGTCCAAGTAGTAGTCCCCTGCAAGGAGGCTGTAGTGAGGTGGTGATGCCTCTTCAGGGGTTCAGTCTCTTCTCCCAAATACCAAGTGACAGGACAAGAGGAAAGAGCTTCACATTGTGCCAGGGGAGGTTTAGATTGGATATTAGGAATAATTTCTTCATTGATCAGGTGGTCAGGCAGGGAACAGGCTGCCCAGGGAAGCGCACGAGTCACCATCCCTGGAGGTGTTTAAAAGACGGGAGACGTGGAGTTCTGGGACATGGTTTAGTGCTGGACTTGGCGGGTAGCTGGGAGGGTCATGGTTGGACTCGTTCCCCTAAGGGTCTCTTGCAACAGAAATGATTCTGTGATTCTGTAATAATGAGTATGTAGGGAGCCATAATCATGTACTGTGTGGACAAACTCAGAAGCTAGTTCCCCAAATCCCTTAGAGTCTGCCTTCTAGGCTAAGCTGCATCTGTTTACCATATCCTCCCAGTCTCCTTTTCTTTTTAGTTTAGTTTAGTTTTGTTTTGTTTTGTTTTGTTTTGTTTTATTTTGTTTTTAAATGTGTGCATTTCTTACACTCCATCTGTCCTGCATTTTGTAAGCTTCATGGGCAGGTGCTCTCCTCTCCATGTTTCCACAGTGACTGGCAGAGACTCATAACTAGGAGTCCAAGTTCTACTGGATTGTAATAAGTACAAGAGTAACCTGCATCTTCTGAGCCTCTTTGTCCAAGGTATTAGCTGTAATATCACCAATGTATGGGCAATTGCACATGTAAGATTTAGTATTCAAGTGGTTGTGTGTGCTGTGATTTACAAATCACATCACAGTAAGAAGTGGGAATTGCTTTGGTCCCAGGCAGCAATGTCAGGTTCCAGCACATCTCAGACTGGAAATGGCTGAGCAGTGCAGAACAGATTCACTGACTCAACTCTCGTTGGAACTGAAAGAAAACATCTTGTGGTCACCCTAATATGTATTTCATGTTTGTGGCTTTAAGTTATGACACAATTACCTGTTCTCTGTCAAAATGTGTTTCATTTCACAAAGGAAATCTTAAAACATTAATTACTGAAAGATCTTATGTCTTCCTCTTGCTACTGTAGCACAAATGTAAACCTTCAATACTTTGTAACTTACCGCAGCAGTTAGAAAGGGACTGTTCACAAAATCAGGAGTAGTTGAGGTAGGAAAGGACCTCTAAAGTTCATCTGATTAATCTCCCACTGCTCAAAGTGGCATCAGCTAGAACAGGTTACTTGGGACTGCGTCCAGATGGATTTTGAATATCCCCAGGGAATGAGATTCCACTACCTCTCCTGGCATTCTGTTTCAGAGTTTGATCACCCTCATGGTACCAGTTTTCTTCTGTGCAACAGCACCAAGAATTCTCCTCTTCCCCCTGTCTGCCTCCTCAGCTTACAGGCCCTTCAGAGTCACCTGGTCAGGCTGATTTTGCAGAAAAGGTGTAAGAGCTCTGCCCATGACACTTTCCTGTGGGTGTACCCTCATTTGTGTGCACACACCTTATGTGGCCAGCCTTCCTCACAAGGTCTCTCCTTGGCCATGGCACCCTGCAGTCTTTGCTCCACCACTGCCTTCCCTTCATCCCTTGAAACTCTCCTCACCAGGCTGACCAGCCTGTTGGCAGGGACGATTTTGCCCCATTTTTCATTCTTATTTAAGGTGCCTTGAGACCAGTGGAGCCACATGCAAAATCACATATGACTTAGATGCATCAATACTGATAAAATGGGATAATGAGGAATGTTTGTGTGAAGAGTAGTGATGGGAGCAGGCAAAGTGAAAAGGCAGTAAGTAGGGAAATATCCCTCTTTCCATTGAGAAGATAATTCAACAAAAAGAATATGAAGCAGTTGTGTGCTTCTGACATTTATTTAATCTTTAAAATCTTTGATGAGAAATACCTGTATTTTGAACATCTCAACTGTTTCCTGTTGACAGAATGTGGCTGAACTTTTGTGTGTGTGTGTAGACATCTGCATGTGTGTACATAGATGCCTGAAGAAAGCACTTCTTAGTAATAAAAATTGTTTGACTATACTTAAAAAAAAAAGAATCCACACTATGTATGACCCACCCTGTATACAATCATCAAACTGAAATATTCATACAGCATTTCTCCCACAGCACTTTAAAATTATGAACAACAAATATAGAGTCAAATTCTGTCCTTCATCCCTGTGATGGGCAGCTTATTCCAGACTGTGTTTTAATAGTCTTTCATGCACCCATGTGTCAGATTAAATAGTAGGAATGCCAACTGGATGATAATGTAGTATCGTTTCTGGAAGTATTGGCTTTTAACGTTAATCTTCAAGGGGATGCTTTACTGCAGGCATGTGCATACATTAGATAACCCTGGCGTGCAGAGAGTATTTTAAGACCCACATAATTTTGAAACACCCTCTAATATTTAGTGAAAGTCATGATACATTCCATGCACATAATATCAGAAGCAGGCTTTCCAGGCTTGTTTTACATCTCAGGATAGATGCCAAACCGGGAGGCCACAGTGATGTATTTTGTTTTTCTGTAGGACAGTTAAAGTGGCACCACAAGCTGTTCCATTGACATCTGAGCTCAGTCTTGGGCAGCCAACTCACAAGGTGGAAGTGCCAAGGAGAATAATAAATACAACTGTCTTCACATGCTTATCTTTTAATCTGCGATTAAATATGAAATTTCCAAAACAAATGCTGCCAGCTATTATGGATTCTGGGATCTTGAAGCATGATGTCAGAAAATTCACTTTAGTTACTAAACTCCAGCATCTGGTGCTGCCAGTACTGTCCAGAATCAACCTATTAAACCCCAGGCAATACTATCGGTGACTACTTCTTTCTCACTTTCTATTTATCCACTGATGATATTTTAAAAAAAAATAAGCTGCTTCCTTAAGCTTTGCATTTAGCCAACATCGTTTTATATCCACAAAATAAAAGGCTAGCTTTCTGTAATTCAGGGATTTTATAGCAAACAGCATGCTTACAGATTTTCACATTGAGCTAGATGCTCTTAGAAGGAGGAAGAAGTGCATGTAAAATTAGATTCAAAATAGTTCTGTGAAATGTATCTAGTCCCTTTGTGCAACAACCTGCTACACGGGGGAGAGGAGAAAAACAAATCTTGGCCTTGATGTCAAAACAATGTAAACCACTTTTAATATGTTGACTTGTGGAACAAGTGAGGCATGAAAACAAAAGCACAGAGCCCTCAGTAGTGACAGTGAATATTTTATCTTACCAAGAGAAAGCAACAAGAGACTAAATCCTTAAAGCATATGCTGTGCTGACAGTGCGCTCTCGCTGTGACAGTAATGGTATTTGCAATCCCAGCTGCACTCGAGCCTGTGCTGTAAAAGCACCCATTCCTCTGAGTGCATATTGCTCCCTCTTGCCCTTCACTGGCCCATAGCCAGAAGCTTTTCCCTGTTGCTCGTGTTGCCCTGTAGTAACGGATGTTTAAACAATTACTTCTCTTCCCCGAAGTGACATTGGAGAGATTTTGGCATTGTTAGCTCTTCTGAAATTTTCACAGTGCTGAAAAGGATCTTTAGATGACTGTAGCTTTTTGCATATAAACCAACCTTTCTCTGGCTTTTTACAAATATCCAGTGTAAGTGGTCACCTGAAATTCAGGAACTGGATCCTCACAGAAATGTTGACGCAGAAGTACCACTGCTACCGCAGTGTTACTGTTTAAGAATGTTGTTGATAAGAATATTCAGGGGGTGATTCAGGGCTGTGAGTAAAAGTGTTCACTACTCTGTCAGAGATCATTTTGACTAAGCCTAATGAGTTAAGAGTTAGTGAGCTCTTTGAAGATAAAGGAAGATGCTTCTCTGGGAATGTGTTTGAATGTGTGTGCTCTGCAGATTTTCCTAGCACCCATGTGTTTGTTGTTCTCTCCCAGATGAGACATGAGATTCAGAGGGAATTGGAGATTGGAGTTGCTTATAAATGATGGAGTTGCTGCCTCATGATTACCATCCTGTCATCAAAAATGTCACTCTGTCCTTCACTGCTCAGCTTTTTCTCAGTTTCTACATCCCCTGTTGAAGACTGCTCCCTGTCATTGCATCCATTCCCGGTCCAGGTCTTTGTGTGAAGACCCAGTAGTCTTACACTGACTTCTTGTTTCCTACTTCGTACTTGAGCAATTCAGGAAGTTTTGGGTGATTCACAAATGCGATTACATAGTAGCATTCCAAGACATCTCAGTACTGCTTTGGAGAAACAGGTTTGAAGAAGGGGGGTGATGAGCTTTAGAGAAAGTAAGGAAGCAATGTGGATTGTGGTGTGGTAAAGGAGGGGTAAGCAGGAGGAACAAATTAAACCCTGGAATTGTACATAATTCCTTCTAAATGTGACCAGTTGGGTTCTGCACTGTCCAGAACTAAGAGCAGCAACCGGGTCACTTCCAGCTCGGCTTCGTTCTTAGGTTTGATCTCCCATTTCAGAGCTGCAGCCAGGCTGCCTGGCACCCTGTCCACTGCCTGCAGCCAGACCCACAGCAGAGTCTCCAGCAGTGCCAGGGTCCCAGGCGAGCTCTGGCTTTGCCTCAGACCCAGCGTGCCCTCAGCTCCCACATATTCACTGCTATCACTACCTAGGCTTGGTAAATTTAAATTGGGAATTACCATTTCTGCCATTGCATTTCTGACTGTACTGTAAGTATCCATTTTATCCTCACAATATAGTGTTTTGTAATAGGAACATTATGTAGGTCAAAAAACATTATGCTGGCCAAAATAATCAAAATAGCATTTGCAAGTAAGTTTTCTTACTAAGTTGCTAAAATGTAAATTGCCATTTATCCAAATGATCAGATTTCTATTTCAGTACACATTGATGTCCAGGATATAGTTTGAACCTCTAGAAATTTCTGAAAATTAAAATACACTGGTTTTGTTTCCTTTCAAGCACTGACTAAACCCTTTAGAGGTATCAACATGGCTTCTGACTTGACTGTAGTTTCTTTGCCCAAGCAACTATCAAGAAAAGATAGTCCTAAAATGGTAGGGGGAAAAGTAATGTCATAGAAAAAAATTTCTTGGGAGTGAGAGGATAGTGTTGTTTGTCATTTAACCACGCCCTATTTTCTTGTAATTTTGAAATTCTGTTTTACAGAGAGCCTTTCTGGTCAAGCTCCAGATGCTTTTATTTGAGTAGCCTCAACCTCCCTATGGACTCAACAGATGTACCACGAAATGGCATTGCTCACTGGGAATGCAGATCCTGAGTTCAGCTCCCGCTCCTTCAACAACTTGGAAAACCTGTGTGAAGTGCAAACCAAGAAAGGATTCTTCTACAAAAAGGCCAAACTTCTGCATCCTGGAGAAGACTTGTGCTGCTTAGCCCGCTTGGATGACCGGTCCGGGTTTGTGATCATCAATGTAGGTGGTATTAAATATAAAATTCCCTGGACCACCTTGGAGAACTGTCCCTTGACCAGACTTGGGAAGCTAAAATCTTGCAACAATTATGATGAGATCATGGACATCTGCGATGATTATGATGTTAGCTGCAACGAATTTTTTTTTGACCGTAATCCTAGTGCCTTCAGAACGATCATGACATTCCTGACGGCTGGGAAGCTGAGGCTTCTCAGGGAGATGTGCGCTCTTTCCTTCCAGGAGGAGCTTGTGTACTGGGGGATAGAAGAGGACCACCTGGAGTGGTGCTGTAAAAAGAGATTGAGACAGAAAGAGGAAGAGGCAGCTGAGGCCAGGCTGTTTGAAAGGGAGATGGTATTTAATGAAGCTACGCAATGTGCCTTCCAGGACAATAGCCGGTTGAGTTTGTGCATGCGAAAGCTCAGGGATATGGTGGAGAACCCCCACTCAGGGATCCCAGGAAAGATCTTTGCTTGTATTTCAATCTCTTTTGTTGCCATCACTGCTGTCAGCCTCTGCATCAGCACCATGCCAGATGTCAGAGAAGAAGAAGATCGGGTGAGTGAAGCTTTTCTTGGCATAAAGCATGTTTTGCATTGTTGTCTCCTCAGGGAAGGTGACAGCAAAATCACTCCAGCAGATATGGAGGTATTGCATTCAGTGTATGTGATGTGGAGGGCTGGCTGGGGCAGAGCACAGAAAGCATTACATCACTTAAAACTGAGGGAAGATTGGGCCAAACTCTGCCTTGCCAGCCCAGCTTAGCCAGTTCACACCAGCTTTACCCAACAGATTTGTTTTCTGATATCTCTAAGCAGATAACAAACTAGCTGTTGTGGGGATAAAAACCAGCCTTTCTTGTGGCTTAATGTTTTGAGGTTAGGTTATAGATAACAGATCAATTTTCCCTAAAGGTACTTAAACAATTTGAATGAATTCTCAGTACGCCAATGTACAAACCACACCTATAGAATTTTGATGCTGTAGGGTGAGGTAAAGGCCAGGGAAGCTGAGGCAGCAACTTAACAGCAGAAACAGAGCAATTGTCCCAATTTTCAGACCTGCTTAGTATTCTCAAGTGTAAGCTGTGGATGATTCATGCCCTTGAAAATCAAGTCTTACAGATATTTTGTTTATTCTTTAGTTCATTGGATTTCCTAAGGGTTTAGTCCCGTTTTTTGTGCAAACAGTTCACTTTCCTAGGATTAATTGTATGTAGGCCAGTGAGAGCTCATCTGAAAAAGGGTAGGGGAAGACATTCACATTTTCTTTACATATGTGCTGAAATGCAGTCTAAGGTGTTTGGGGGTGTGGGGAGGTTTTGAAGATTTCATGGCCTCTCTAGTTTTAGCCAAGTCCAAGCCTGACATGAAAAGTTCAGGCTCATTTCCCAGCCACATGGTCATTAAATGTGGTTGTGAACTTCATCTGCTGAGACAGTACTTCACCCCATGAGGTGCTGCTCTGAGCTGAAGGCTGGGCTCTCCTGGAAGCAGCTCTTCCCATGTGCCATCACCTGGGGCTGGATGGCTCGTCCCCTTTTGCCACGAGCAGAAAAGAGGGTGATCATGCCCTGACCAGAGGCTCTTACTGTTTTGTCACATTGAAAGTAAAATGCATGCTGATGGAAAAAGGACCCATCTGCTCCAGAGAGACCCCTGCCTTTGACTGAGTGCTTTGTGTGCAGTTAAACCCACCCTTTGCTTGCGAGGTCTGCTTGGGTTACATATAGACTGAATAGTTTGATTTGAAATCAGACTCATTCAGGAGCAGCCAGGAAAAAAGATAAAACATTTGGCATGTTGATTGAGAATACAATTTATTATAAGATCTTTATTTTAAAGGCTTTTTTGATTTAAAATTTGAGGATAATAGTACTGGGTAGTAGTTAACACTTTATTGTCCTAATAATTAAAAAAAAAATTCCAAAACACATGTCTTTTACTGTAATTAGCCATCAGTGCTCCAATATCCCAAATGGTAAGCACAAGAGATATTTTGCTGTTGAAAACTGAGATGTATTTAGTGTTTAACTCCTGGGTTTAAGTGAGAACTGTTGTATTTAGAATTATGAGAGTTTAGGAACCTTATATTTTTACTAATGGTCTGAACATAAATAGGGATTCATAATAATAAGCTGATAATGTTTTCTGGGGTGGAGCAGGGCAATAATGAGGATAGAAAAAGCATATGAGAGAAGCCTGGATTTCTTGGTAAGCTGAGACCATTAGAAGGAGCACATTTTCATAGTCAAATGGAAAATTGTGCAATACAGATGAATGCAGAATTGCTTGTGTGAAAGCAGAGCCCCTGGCTCCCAAAATGAGATTCTAAATAGATTTAGGGTACAAGCTACTGTAAGTTCCTATTGCAGCATAAAATCAGAAGGGTTAATGTCATCCTGAATATCTAATTTGGGGACTAGTCATTAGAAGCTGGGAGATATTTTGTGCCTGTACGCAGCATTGCTGAGACTGACACTAGAATACTGCAGTCACTTCTTGCATTCATATTTTTAACGGTGTTTTGAAAAATTGGGAGAGGGTGAAAAGAAATGTAAATCTTAGACACCTGTAGAAAATGCCATACAATAAGAAATTTGAACATTTCAGTTGATTTAGATTATTGGAAGGAAAGTGAGTGTGTTAAGCATGTAAGTGGTTTTTATGAGGGGAGGAGAACTGTGTCTAAAAGACCTTTAAATTAAGCAGGGGGATGATGCGTGGATAAAAGTTGAATCCTGATAAATTCATATGGGAAACTATATGCCAATATTAATACCAAGGTGAATAATTACTGGGACAGACTAGGAAGAGAATTAGTGCATTTTGTACTTTTTAGACATTTTCAGTTCAAAGCTCAGTGCCCTTTTGGAAGGTAGCCTTCAGCTAAACACACTCTACTTCAATCAAAAGAAAAACACCGATTGCAGATCAAGTTACAAAGGTGAAATTCTTGCAATACAGAGAAGATCAGAATAAATTATCCAACGTTCTTCTGTGCCCTTGAATTCTAAAAGCACAGAGCTCCTGCAAATAATCTTTGTTCTGTCCTTTGCACAGGGAAAGCCTGTGGACAGACTGGAAATGGTTATTTTGTTGGAGACAAAGGTGTCTCTCTTGCACAGGGGACAGGTGAAGGAGCACTTCTGGCTAGGAAGGAGTCAGACATCTGCCCAACTGGAATCCACTGTAGGGTCGGGGAGCGAGGCTGCAAACTCCCTGCGTGTGCTCTCTATGTGGCTTAGCAAGCCAAGGCAGCTCTTCAAGTAACAGGTGTGGAGAGAAGAGAGCTTATGTGAATTCAAATTCATGATGATCATCCTGAGCTGTATCCCCAGACTAAAATTTGTGCCCAGAGACAGCTCTTTCGTCTGGTTTTGTGGTCTCCTGACAAGCAGAAAAAGGATGTGCATCCTTCCTGACTCAGGAACAAATAAATAGTGAATACTACTTGAAATACACACCATACTCAGCATGCACATTTTCCAGGCTTTCTGGCTGGCATTACTGTTGTTGTGGTTCCATGTCAGAGCTGTCACAGGTACTCTGGCTAACAAACAGTGGCCTTTGCCTTGAGCTGGCGTTATTACAGAAAACAAAAGCTCCATGTGTCATCTATCTGTCCTGTTATTGCTTCAGGGAAAGACAGAGGAACAAATCATGAAAAAAAAAAACATGCTGGGGAGCAATTTTCCATACCCTGATCCTTTGATACCATCTGAATGGACCAGCTGTTACACCCAGTGATGTCCTGCAGAGGTGTAAACGACCTCACACAAGATGTAAGTGTGGGACCTGAAAAGTTAGAAATAATTACCAGGTGGGTGAGGAAATTATTTTAGGTGCCTGCCTATCTCTTTTAAAATAGAGCAGAAGACTCAATCACACATTTTGTTAACTTCATTAGCTACTCCAGATGTTCTGGATGACAGTGGCAATCCCTAGTGGTTTAACAAGAGTGGGAGGGATCATGCTCCCCTGTACTGTACATGTCTTGTTCTTACTAAAGGTCACCTTGATTCACCTTGAGTGTTACTCTTTTTTGGAAGTAGTATTGTGTATTTCAGATGCTGCAAAATTATCAGTAAAGTTAACAGAATCAGTTCCTAAACTACTTTTCACTTACCAAAGTAGGATCTATATTTTGTCAACTTTTTTCTCATTTAGTTTGTATTTACTGATTAAATTAAATAAAATCCACTGATCCAGTAATGTGTATCATAGCTCCTGGAAATTTCAGGAAAGGGACAATTTGAATGTGTAAAGAAAACAAATGTGTGAGAATGGTCAGATTCTTCCATGCAAAGTAACAAGACAATGATGATTTTTTATTTCAAAATTTTCAGAATGGAGAATTTCTCTGTAAGATTTAGGTTTAATGGTGAAAAGTCTCCTCTAAAGGCAAAATCTGCCGAATCAAAATCAAAGCTGGAGCCCTCAGGCACGAAGCTCTCTCAAGACCACCACAAAAGTCATCTCTAAGACATAAAAATACCCAGAGGCATAACGTATCCTGAAGGCATTTTAGGCATGTGCTACCTTTGAGTGGACTTCTCAGCTCTCTGAACAAATGGCAGGCATCGAGTGACTCAGAGAAAGCGGCTCCTACATCAGAGGAGCCTTAAACCAGTTGGGGATACATTACAGCAAAAGCTTTAAACACACAGTAAGAGCTAAACCATCAAAAGGCATTGAGAGATTCAGCTGAAAGCCAGATGGTCATCACACTAAACTCTTCAATTTTTTCTTGGTGAAAACAGAAATGTCGACCATTTCTATCTGAAGAAGAAATCTTCTCTTTTTTGTTAGGCAGCCTTCCTCATCACAGAAGAAATGGTGGAACTTAGAGAGTAGTATCAAGCATTTTGTCCTGATTCACAAAAGCATTTACAGGCCTGAGTCCCCCTGAGCTCAGTCATTTGTAGTAGCACAGTGTAAAACAGGAGAAGCAGATCAGAGAGTATTTCATTCCTCACCGTGCTTCCTAACGTGTTGGGAAAAGCTAGCCTAATTAAAGATGCTGTGATAGGAAGTTACAGTTCAGTAACCTTCAGCTGAAGAACATTACAACAAAGAAAGAGACTTATAAATAATGAAGTTAATAACAGCTCATAAAGAAGCCAAAACTATTTAACCTTCTAAGCTCAATTTGCACATTGTGCTTCAACTTTCATAATGGTGAGGATGGGGAATAGATAAATTGTGAATGTGTATTTTAAACAATCTTGTGACTAAAGGTTTCATTTCACAAAGGTACACACAAAAGTAATCTCAGGCAAGGTTAAGAGAGTCCTGTATAATGATTCTCAATAGCTTTCTATAGTCAAGGTATTCTGTAGAGGCTGGATGGGCAGACAGTGAGGTTGATAGAAAAGTGACTGAATGGCCGTGCCCTGAGCGTGGTGACCAGTGACACAAAGTCTAGTTGGAGGCCAGTAATTAAGTGTGCCCCAGGGGTCTGTACAGGGTCCAGTCCTTTTAGACATCTTTATTAGCAGCCTAGAGGATGAAGCAGAGTGTACCTGCAGCAAGTTTGCTGATGACACAAACTTTGGACAAGTTACTGATAGGCCAGACAGTTTTGCTGCCGTCCCAAACAGCCTTGACAGAGTGGAAAAATGGGCTCAGGAAGCCTGCGGAACCTCAACAAGCTCAGCAGGGAGAAATGCAGGGTCCTGCCTTCCTGGCAAGGAACATCCTCACACACCAGTACATGCAGGGGGCCACCCAGATAGAAAGGAGATTGGTAGGGGGGGTCCTGGTGAACACTGAGTTTGCCATGAGCCAGCACTGTGCCTGTGCTGCAAAGAAAGGCACTGGTACCCTGGGCTGCATCAGGGAAAGTGTTGCCAGCACAGCAAGGGACGAGATCCTTCTCCCCTGCTCAGCACTGGTGAGGCCACACCTGGAGCACTGTGTCCAGTGCTGGGCTCCTCAGTGCAGGAAAGACATAGACATGCTGGACAAAGTCCAATGTAGGGCCGTGAAGATGATAGATGAGCTGGAGCATCTCTCCTGTGGGAAAGGCTGAGATAGCTGGGACTCTTTATACTGGAGAAAAGAAGGCTTGGTGGGATCTCATCAATGTGTAGAAATACTTGCAAGGAGGGCATACACAGGACAAAACCAGGCTCTTTCCAGTGGTGCCCAGTGACAGGACCAGAGGCAATGGGCACAAACACAGGCATTTCCCTCTGAACATCTGCAAATACTTTTTCATGGTGAGGGTGGCCCAGGGAGGTTGTAGCATCTCCATCCTCAGAGATACTCAAAAGCCACATAGACAGTTGTCATGGATAACTCGCTGGCTCTTTTGAACAGGTAGAAGGGGCTGGACCAGGTCATCTCCAGAGGTCCCATGTCACCATATAAGATCCAGAGCCTCAGTGTGTCAGAAATGCCAGACATTTTGTTGAATGAATGATACTATCTTGTCTCAAAACTCTTGCAGTGTGGGGTGGGGATAACACACTTTTACATTAAATCATTTACTTATTGGTGAAAAGTAATACAAGGGAGTAAAACAGTTGTTGGTGGTGCCTTCTGTCCTAAGATGGCACTCTGTTGAGACTCTGGAATTAAGCTTTTCATTACTGGAGAGCTCATTTTTATCCCTTTCTCTGTTTTCTGACTGTTCAGTTGTTGTTCTGCATGTGATACTGAGACCTTGATTTTAACTTAGAGATGAGCCACATCTGATGCATAGATGGTTTGTTTTCATGAATGAAAGCCTTAATAAAATTGCAGCTTGTGTTTTTCATTTCTTTGTGGAATAAACTGTTCTAGAAATTACAGCACAGTCAACAAAAAACATGTATTAAAAAAAATCTCCCTGCTGGTATTACAGATAACTATTTATAGTGTACAGGCACTGAGGGTGACTTTTTATAAAAAAAGTCTTGGGGAATTGGACTAGATAATTTCCCTGGGGATCATCTGAGAATTCGTTATACTACTCTCTCAGCTCTGCTGTTTAAATTCAAAAATCATGAGCTGTAACAGTATCACCAGTTTTGGCATCTGAACTGATCTACTGTACTTGTCCCCTGTATTGCTAATTTGCATTTTGTGTTTGCTCCAGACACTTCAGACCACATCTGGCTGGAGGCCAGGGAAAGACCAAATGACTCAGTAGCAATTGTCACCTGCCTTTATCTACATTATGCACAAGGAAGTTCCTGTAGGCACATGAGATGCATATTCAGTTTCACATTCACATGTCCTTGCTTAAGGCATGTAGGTCTCAGAGCACTGCAGAATGCTATTTTAACTAAAAGTAAGGTGTTTCCTTTTTTTGCTTTCCTTCCATAAGCTTAAAGTAGGTTTTCTCCTCACACGGTACTTCAATCCAAATGATAACACACACTCCAAATAACAAGCTTTGAGAGCATCCTTTCGCCACATCTTCAGTCATCAACAATAAGCTGAACAAGAAAGTTTGCCTTCTTGTTTAATTTCTCAGTTGGCCTCCTGTAACTCCATCACCTGCTCTGTGTAGTCCTGCCCTTACATTGTGAATATTTGGGGACAAAATGTCTTACACACAATGTCTGTGGCCATCATAATAACAGAAATAAAAAATACATCTACCTGCTGTTCAGGTACACGAGCACCTTCCTCGTGCCTCACCTGCAAGATATGTTTCTAAGCAAGGAAATTCTTTTAACAAATGAGACGAATTTAGTTCTCACTGAGTCCAAACTGAGGAGTAACTGCAGAGTTCTGAAGTCTGAGTCATCATAGTGTGGTCTCCCAACTCCTCTCTGATGGTCAGAGGAATTTGCTATGCAAGTTGTCTTTCAGGCAGCTCAGGTTTCTCTGTAAGCAGTTGAAAGTGATGAGATTTGGTAAAGTGATTTTGCTTCTGTGTGCCACACAGAGAGCTTTGAAATCAGGGAGTCGAGAACCTCTGTACTGCTCGATCTAAACCTTAAATGTCACGTTCTGTGGGGCTTTTAGAGTGGTTTGCATCTTTTATCTGACTCCTGTGGAATTTATAAGTGTAAGACCAATGACAAGATATCCTTTGCAAATATCAAGAAGTGGTGATCGTGTCTTTTGATCATTTTCCTGGGAACCATGCTTGCCTGTGAGCCATCTGAATGGTACAGTCCTTAATGTAAAAGAATACATGTATTAATCTTTCCTTTGCGGATCAGCCTTTCCTGGCTGTCCGAATCCTGCTGTTGTATGGAGCACGTGTTGGGATCAGTTTGTTTTACTCGGTTCAGGATTGCTGTGTTCACCCTCTGGGGAGACACGCTGGGTGCTGTGCAAGGCTTTGCAAGGCTGCCTTGAGCTGCTACTGAATAGAAAACATTGAAAGGAATGATTGGTTGTTCCTGGTGTGTGGACAGAGTGCTGAATAACAACTGTCATGACCATGAGTTCTCACCATTTCTTCTGCTTGGCTTGCTTGCTCCTCTTGGTAAAAAAAAAAAGAAATTGCTTTCTGTAGTCCTCCCACCCCTGAAAAAAGAAGCCAATATCCCACCTTCCTGCTTCAATGAAGCTCTCTAAACTTTAGCAGTCATACCTAGTTGTTCTGTCATGGCAGCTTCTTCAAGAGAAGATAATGGTCCAAGTAAGAAAATCATTCTTTGTTGTATCAGGAGGGTTAGGAGGAATGTTGTGTTTTCTTTCACTAAGAGTTGCCTTTAGATTGGGAGTGGGGACACAGCACTGTGTCACAGGTTTACACAGAGCCCCTCAGTGAGCCTGCAGATGTCCTGCTCAAAATTCCCCTTTCAGCAAAGTCACTGCCTGAGCTGGCCGTGCCCGGCTCTTCCCAACCTTGGGTCTCACTGCAGCATCTTTTCTTGGGTTGCTTTTCCCAAGTAAAGAGAGAAATCCTTATAGGTCAAGGAACTGCCCTGGAAGATTTGGAGGACAGTAGGTTACAATATAGGCTTTGGGAGCCACCCAAATTCTCTGGAGATTCTCTGGAGTGTTTTAGGCTTAGAAGTAAAAAAAATGGAGAGTGTTTCTCTGCACTGCTTGGGAACAAGACAAGAGTTGACTAAGATAAAATTGCTATTGACTTGTTAATAACTTTATTCTGTGCCAATGAACTCTTTCAGACTACAGGATATCTTCTCATGAATAAATAGCAAGCTTAGGTCTTCTTTTAAATATTATATAAATATGCTGCAATGTAACATTAGTGCTAAATAATTAAACAGCTAAAACTATTCCATAAAAGCATTAGTAACTTGGTCACATTGTTAACTGGATTATATTTGGTTCAATGTGGCTCACCCAGCAAAACATGCTCCATGTTTAATTCCTTTTAATATGTCTCTGATTCCAGCACCACCATAATGATCTATACCTACCGGTGGGTTTATTCTCCAAACTTCCAGGTAAATCGTCCAGGGAGTCTCTGAAGCAATCTCATGACAATAGTTGCTTGGCCTCCAGACATGTTTGTAAAATTAGGACAGCTACTCATCACTGCCTAATGTCCTGGGGGTACAGCACAGCTTCTGTATTCCATAGATTGCTCCACTGCCTTTTGCAAGAGAGCTTGGGCTCTGTGGGCTTATCGCATACTGTCCCAGTGTTCTGAAAGAGAGAAATCTTTCATTTATTTGTAATGAAAATATCATCTGGAAATTTCATTTCAGAGCTCCAGGATATGTTGCTATCAATTCTGGAGGCTTGGAATAAAAGAAAGACAGATCTACATTTGGCTAGACCTCATATAGCTAGGCTGAGGTAATGAGCTGATTCATGTGTGCGGCACTTAGAAAAATTGCATTAAATCACTCAACATTATAAATGCTTACATTTCCATTGCCTAGAATGTGGCAATGGAGATGAAATATAAAAGTTTTCAAAACTGGGGGTTTTTTGCAGTGTCCACTGAGACATTTAGGTTCAAGGCAAATTGAGATGGCAGAGTGGTGTACAAATGGAAAAAAAAATGTTTATAAACTTTTTTGCAATAGTTTTTTAACAAAGGATTGAGGAAGTCCGGGAGAAAACAATAAAGCTGTTGGATTTTCTAAAGGTAAGCACGTTATTAGTTCCAACTAAAAACATCAAAAAGATGGTACTGAGTACAATCAGCCGCATTTTTGAGGACACCAGCATATTTAATTCTAGTCTATGTAGAAAACCACTTATTAATCAAACTTAGTATAATTGTTTGAGGTTATAAAGTTTTCAGAAGAAAATGATTTCTGAGGTAGGTACTTCTGTAAGACATTTGAGTTAGTGCCACACAACATTCTTCCTTAATAAAAAGGCATTTTTCAAAAACTTACCTCTCTTATTAGACATTTTAAAAATTTCCCTTAAATCTCGTAGTAGCAGAAGACCAACATGAGACATCTTATGAGGCTTGAGAGACTGTGTCCAGATTGGTACCCATTAGGCAGGCAAGTAGAAAAACAAGTTTTAAAAAATTATTTAAAATCTGAAAGTTCTTCTTTATAGTGTTTTTACTGTAGTGAGAATCACAATTAGAGAACGTCTGTGGGCAACAGTGAACTGAAATAACCAAAAGCTATGGCTGGGCAAACTTATGCTCTGAATTAAAGTGTGGTACAGTGTGGATAATGAACAATGGAAACCATTTATCTAGACATGCTTGCATACATCTCATAGAGTTTTAAAATACATTCTGTCAGTCCTTCTAAACGTTACATCTCAGCTCAGTTGAAGCCATGCATATGATTCATGAGCCACGTGGCAAGAGCTCTGCTCCACAGGGGAACAGCTCAAGAGCCTCTTCTGACCTCACAGGGCGGCGAGCCATTGCCATCCTGTGCCTGGCTCCATGGTGCAGGAGCTGCCAGCAAGGGTGCTCTCCATCTTCTTGCCGTCTGGGGCTTCCTTGGCCCTCGTGAATATTCAGACCTGAAGGCATCAGCAAGATTAAATGAGCAGTGACAGTTCATAATTGTGATTAAAGGCACGGGCAGCCAGAAGAAGCTCAGAAGCCTGGAAGCTCTGTGAAGAGTGACATGGCACGAGTCTGGTCCTGTGAAGGCAGCATCCTAACCCAGGTATCTTGTCCAGCACTGACTGTGTTTGTAGGGGGTGCCACAGGGTCTGGGACATGCTACTGGTGTGGCTTAGCCCCAGCCAGAACAGGCTGCTCACCAGGGTACGTGCCAGCCCACCCCTCTGGTCATTCACTTGCTCTACCCTCACCCTTCTGTAGGTCACACACACACACACAAACCCTTTGCCTCTGCTCTGTCTCCTTTCCTGAGCCTCAATTCAAATAGGAAATACAGAGAATAGTGTGAAGGTCCCAGCCATCCAATACATCCCGAGCTGTGTTGGAAACTTGGCACAAGCTACACTGGGTAGAGATGATGACAAGAGAAATTGCAGCACTCTCCCGAAAAGTCTCTGCACTGACTGTCTGCGAGCAGACTCTGCAGATATTTCCTCCCAGTCTGCAGCTAGTTGCCTTCATAGACAGTAGAAATACTGGGTATTTTAAGGTAAGTTCTTGTTCTGTCACAGAAAGCACTGTTGTTCCTGTTGCCTTGAGCAGAAAGAGAAAATGTGAATGTGGTTTCACCGTGGTCACATCCACCTCGTAAAAATCCATCACAACTTAGAGCCTTTCACTGCAAGGGCAATGCAGGAGCTGACTGCCAGCTGTGCCTGAGCTGCTACCAGCAGGAGAGCAAATCTACCCACAGGCAACACAGGCAAATCCTTCCCCTGCTCTCAGATAAGAGGATAAAGGGAAAGCGAGTGGGGGGAAATGCAGGTTTGGAAAAAAATGTGAAAGGAAAACAGGAAACTTGACTCTGTCCTCCTTTCCTCCAAAGAAAAACCAGAAACCCCCAAATCTTGTAGCAAGTTACAGGGTTGCAGGAACCAGCAAAATTAATTTGGGTCAGTAAAATAGAAGTAGCAGTGAGTGGGAGGCAGGAGGAAAAGAGCTTCAAAAATGGATTGAAAGAAGGGAGAAATGGGGGGAAATGAGAGGGAAAATACACTTTAAAATAATATTGAGAACCAGTTGTTCTTTTAATATGATTAATAAGAGAGAGTGAGAGAGAAAGAGAGAGAGAGAGAAAGAGAGAGAGAGAGAACAAGACTGAAATTCTTTCTTAGTGTGAGACAAGCTTGAGGAGAAGATGGAAAGAGGATGCTGGGTTTAGGAAGACCAGAGCTCTAGGCAGTCTGTGTCTGCAGGTACCTGTGAGCACAACCAGGTGCTCTGTCAGAGTTAGAAAAGAGAGGGGGCTGAGGTGGAAGATTTCTGGTTCATGTAAAATTAGGGGAAGAGGGGGACACTTGTCAGCAAGGAGGCTCCTGGTGCTTCATTATTCTCTTGGGGTTTTTTTTACTTTCAATTTCAGTGAATGAAATGGACCAAACCCAAGAAAAATATTCTGGGAATCTGGAAATAGAAAATTCCAAGGTAATTTTAGTCAGAAATAGTAAGAACATCAGTGTTACTAAATTGAAGCTGTTCTTTGGAGAACACTGTGGCTTGGTGAAATCATCATTGTTTTTCCAGCCTTACTGCCTCTGTTGGTGTCAGTGACTCTGATAAACAAATTCTCTGTACTGAGCAGCCCCGTGAGGCCAGGCTGGACAGGTTGTGCCTGGTCCAAGCACAGCAGGCTCTGCAGGAACTGTGGGCACACCTGGACCACTGGGTCACCTGTGGGTGTTTCCCACAGAGGGGTCTGCTGCAGGTCAAAGATAAGCAAGCCGTATGGGCTGTGGTCTGTGAAATCCTGCCTTGAATGCCATGGGAGTTGAGGAGTTTCAAATATAATACCTTGTTCTCCTGGACCTGTGCCTTCCTGTGTAGCTGTTTATCTTCAGACAATTTCTGAATGGCACTGAGTGGTTGTGAAATTGCCACAGCAGATCCCAGGTACAAAAGTGTGTTTTGTCTTAGAATATTTGTTCAAGCAAGTGGCAGTAAACCTATTCTTGCACATGTAGGTTGTAGTTCTCTAAATATTATTGATAGCCTGCTTGTATCTTATGCACAGACAAAAGCTGTAGACCAGCTAAGTGGGGCTCTCAGAAGCCAACTCCAGCAGCACCAAGAGATCATTTCCTTTGCCAGCAGGAACCTTAGGGGCAGGTAGGACTCGGAGGGGCCCTCTGAGGTGAGCACAGACCCCTGTTGTCATGGGAACTACATCACACCACCAGCCCTAGAAACTGAGAAGCTTCATTTGAAAGGCCCCTGGTCTTCCTTGTTCTTGCAGAGGGTCTTTGTTTGAACCTCGTGTGTCTTCTAGAAGAGTCCAGATTCTGAAAGCTGGTGTAGCTGTTTCTCTGGCCAACACTGTCCTTTCAATTAGCAATGGGTTTCCTTTGCACAATGGTAGTACAGACTCAGGACGGAAGGTCTCTTTCCTTGCCCCTCCTGCCTCCTGCCTCCCCTGCTGATTGCAGTTACTCTGCTGATGGTGCTGCCCTTCCCAGCCACTCCTGGACCAAGTCTGCAGAAAATGTTACCCAGGGTCTATGGCTCCTCCTTAAGTTACAGCATTGCCCCTCATTCCCGGTGTGTGGTGTGATCGAAGTGGGAGATAGGAGCAGCTGGCTGCTGCAGCACATACTGTTCCCTCAAGCTGCTCCCAGCCACAGTCACAGAGTCCGAGGAGTTTTAAGACATTGGATGTCTTGACATCCCCCCCAGCCTCTCTGGATGAGGTACAGTGCTGTTCCTGACAGGCAAGTTGATGGTGTTCTGTTTCGTAGGTATTTTATGGTCTGTTTTATTCTTTATGTGTTTCCTGCTTCTTGCTGATTTTAGGTTTTGATTGTTTTCCACAAAGTAGAGCCAGATAGCATTTGTTTCCCTCTAACAAATACTGTTGCTTTTGGAGAAGTGTGTGCTGAAAGTGGGTGGAGCATGAGAACGGCTAGGTCAGAAGAAGGTATTAATGAGAGGGCATTCTGTGCATCTGCAGTACTACTTACCTGCATTCTATTCTTCACAGCAACTCTACTGGGACAAAAAGAGGCAGGATAGTGGACCACAGAATATATTTGCATGTGTCAGGGACAGTAAGTGAAGGAGGCAGGGAAGTGGAAGAAAGCTTTAGGATCACAGTAATGGTCTTGTCTGGAGGTAGGCGACTGAATCCCCTGTGTCTGTGTCTTTCTCCACAATTCAGATGCATATGCCAAATCCATGCAGTCAGCTGTTAAGATATCTACAGCAGTTTCAAGCAAAAAGGTGTCAGTTAGCCAGGTCTCAAAGCACAGTATTTATGGCTTAGAAACCCAAAGCCTACAGTGTCTAATTTTGGTTGTGCAGTTAGGGGCTGATGGCCCAAAGCAGCAGCTTGTGGATTGGGCAGAGTAACTCAAGGAAACACAACTGGTTCCCTCTGCAGCCTCCTGGATCAGGAATGCCATCCATGTCTCCCATCTCTTTAGTCTGCAAGGCTATTCATAGGTAAAGTCTCATGCACGTGGTCTTCTCTTCCCTCCCATTGACTCACAGACCCTTTTCTGAGCTTTCCATGAACAGAGCCATCTGGCTGCAGAACTCCAGGTCAGAGGAGCAATCTAAGCAGAAATGAAAGGCAGGTGGCTTGTAACCCCTTGGCTGTATGACTGCAGCTGAATAGCACACCATGCAACTTCACAAGCTGGCTAGACTCTGGCTGGGTGTTTTAGCACACCCTGTAGTTACCTTCTAGCAGTTGCCATATTCTTTTGGCATCTCCCTTGTCCCTGTTGGTGTTCCATGTTTATTTGCAGCTTCACTAGCAGGGTAAAACTGTCAGGCTGAGAGGTTTTGAAAAGTGGTGATTTGGGGCTGTACTGTCTCAGAATCAAAGGAAATCCAGAGAGGGAAGCAGGTGTAGCTCCTGCCCAGCTCCTTTGCCTTTCTCTTCAACAAAGACAGGTTGTACAGGGACAATGGTACAAGAGCTGTCTTGTACAACCTGGCTGCACACCACTGGCAACAACCCTCCCCTCGGAAGGCAGGATACTGCTTACACTTGCTGGCAGCTGGGCTGAAGATGAAGCACGAACTAAGCTCTAGTTACGGATCAAAGTGTGGACAGCAAGAAGGAGAGGACTCTTTCAAGGCCCTTTGGTGACTTTAAAAACAGAAACCGTTTCTGTGACTTCACAGCCAGCCAGCTTTGAGGACAGGCTGTGCAGTTATCTGAACCATCTTTGTTCGGGAGCACAAGGCAATACCCGGAGCAGGCTGACTGCAAGTTCAGGCTGACCCCAGCTCTAATGGCAGAGGGATTGAGTTACAATCACTGAGCCTGTGGGTGGTCGGAGCGAGGGGAGCGTGCCTGCGCCCCCGGGCAGGGTGGGATGCTGCCCTGCCAAGGTAGGTCACATCGCAGCAGTCATGCGCTCATCCCTGCTGTGAAAATTATCTGGATGCTTTCACCAGAAAATCACTTTTCATCAGAAAATTGCCTCTCATCAGAAAGTGCCAGCTTGAGCAAAATCTTTGGAGGTTGTCGGTGAGGCATGTTTCTGGGAATGTTCTGTTTTCCTGGAATATTTATCAGGGGAGGCTTCTTCATTTTACAGTGACAAGAGAGGGCAAATGACCCAGCACCCAGCGTTCCAGGTACTCCCACACACTGGGACAGAGCCAGGTTCAAGCTTCCCCCTGGCTGTCACAGGAGAAGGAGCTGGGTCTCTCCCAAGCCCAGCAAAGACTCCAAGTGTTGGGCTGCTGAATAATTGGTAGTGGAGGAGGGTCTGTCCTCTGAATCACCCTGCAGATGTTCACTGAAACAGGCAGCTCAGCCTCCCACCCAAATCCAAAGGGAACACCTCTGGACTGGGGACTGTGGGCAGACTTGTCAGCAGCCTCAGGGACTCTGTCTGCCGGTCCCTTAACTTGGATCTCTGATGCTGAGATCTAAGTTGCATCAGAATTTCAAGTTCCACATTGTTGTTAAAAAAGAGTTTAATCCAAAGTGCACAGAGAAACACTTGAAATGTGTGACCCAAAAGGCTCAAGCAACAAGGAACAAGTGGACAAGAACAGAAATATCATTTTAGAAATGTCACGATTTTACTTATGTAAGTACTTTTGTATGCAATGCCTGTCATGTTGGGGTTTCTTTTTTCTCTTAACATGTACATTTGACAGGGAGGGAATCTTCACTATAGGGTCAAACTGGGCAGCATTGAAACATCTTCCTTGAAAGTGCTGTGGAGCTGCTAACCTTACAAAAAAGTGCATGCAAGGCAACACAAGAACTGGGGTGGTTAGAGGTGACCTGGCTTTTGACATCTTCTAATGCAGAGGGATTAGAAGATGGCATCAAAGCCTGCAAAAATCTAAGGAAGAGTCACAGTTTCTTCTCAGGAGACCAGAGGACAGAGGCAGGGCCAAGAAAGCACACAACACACAGTGGAGAATTTTTCTGAGGCTCAGTACAGGGAAATACAAGTGAAGTGAATCCTGCAAGCCAAACCAAAATGTTTCTGAAAGACATCTGCAACTTTTAGACAGACCATACAGAACAATGAATACAGAGGGATTTGAACTTCAGTGACACCATTTTTTCTTTTTGTAATTTTCCTTCTGCCAAAGGAACTTTTGGCCAAGAAGATGTTTGTCCAGAAGAAAGATACCGTGCTTAGCTTTTTGACAGTAAATTTCTATAGAGCCTAATGAAGGAGACTCACTTTAATTTGACTGCACAGAATTATTCACTGATACTTTTCTTCTTGTCTTTTCTTATGCCCTGTGTTGACATTAGTATATAGCCCCCAAATCCTGTGCAAGTGCAGATATTTTCCCATTCTCAAATAATTTCTGCAGGAAAAAAACCACTACTTACTGTTTGAAAGAAACAAATGTATACAGATAAATAAACATCTACATCTTGGAAATAACAACTGTTTTCCCTGTGGCTCAATTTCATCAATATAAATATGGAAAAGTAATGATAAAAGTGTATCCATTAGGCTACAAGGTGAAGAAATCTGGTTTGTTGGTATGAGAGCTAGCTGTTTCGCTTATAAAAAGTAAAAAGCAGTGTGTATTTGCTAATGGACATGTTTATGGCCACAAGTTGGTATAGCTCGATCTTTTTTGAGAACATCCAGATTTGATTAAGACCTATTTTGGGCAGGATGCTGTCCTATTCTATTAGGACTTGTTTTTCTTGTGTTCCAAGGGCTGATTAATTCTTGGGTTTTGGTTTTTTTTTTCCCTCTGGGTGTGTGTGCCTTTCTGAGAATTTTTGTTTTGTTTTCTTGAACGGCAAAAACCTCAAAAGCCTAAGCAGATTTACAGCATCCAGTTGGACTGGAATACATAGTCAGAAGATTTAGAAGAGAAAAATTGCCCTTTTTTTTTTTTTTTTTTTTTTTAAACCACTGCTATAGTCAAGCCAGAAAAAACCTGCAAGGAAAAGCTGCTGCAGCTGAAAACAACAAAGCGCAAAGAGCATTAAATGCATTTTTGCTGTTGCTGTTTTTGATATCATGTGGGGATAATTATAGGTCATGCCTAGATGATACTGAAACACGGTCCAAGGGACAGGGAGTCATTTAATTGGTGAAAAAAAGAGTCCTCTGGCAGGTTGACTGACACATAGATCTGTTTTCTAAAAGCCTGTTCAGACCCTCTTACTCTCAGGACAGCCTTCAGACAGAGTGTGTCTTGTTGAGATTGCCATAGGTTAATAAGGATACTGAGAAAGACCAGCACTTTGCTGGAGATAATTAAGCATTAGATGAAAGAGGGGATTGCTTCATCCCGTGGAAATGAACTCTGTGTAGCAGAGCATTATCACTCCACTCCACTGAAAGTAAACATTTCAGCATTCCTATTAGCTGTGAGCTGTGGAGAGTAAGGAGAGTGCAGAAGAGCCAGGGCCCAGCATCAGCTCTGGTTGGAGTAAATTTCAGCTCCTCATTACCTCAGTGAGAAAAGGTACAGCTTGGTTCTACTGCATTGGATTGTCCAAGCTTCAGATTCCACCAAGCTGCTTGAGCTTGGCTGAACAAAGGTTGCCAGGCTGCTCCTGCGCTTGTGTTTGGGATGTAGTTCTTCAGAAAAATTGAAGACATAAATAGCAATGCTTTAGGTTTGTGAACCTACACAGGATAAACATGTCAGAGTATGGGAAAGCAGACAGAATCTTCTGGAAGTCATCTTCAGTGGTAGTCCATTAATGAGGAACAATTTTCACTCCTGTTTGGTCTTACACCAAAACTCATACACAGAGGCACTTTGGAAAGTCTCCATTCCATACAGAGCTAATAGAAAGTGCTGGGGGAATTAGGTGCCAAATTAGCTGTTAATCACCTCAGTGATTTTGTAGGTCTATTTCAAGGCTAAATTCTCCACAGGCCTCTCTGACTTTCCTGAAGTTTTTAGTGGCACAAAAATTCTATACAGGTACATCAGAATCTAGAACCCTTCCTGCCATTTAGGTCTCTTCAGGCAAGATGTATCCAAACATCCAAACAGCCAAGATGTTTCCATACACAGTGATCCAAGTAATGGTGTGCCTATCAGAGAAAGCAGATTTGCACATTTGGTTGTTTACCTTGTCATTGCAGTTGTTTTGCTCAAGCCATAGCTATTCTTCTCTGGGTTCTCATCCTAAAACCTCAGCCTGATCCTTTTGTGCACCTGCAAGGATATTAAGAAGAACTGCCAATCACCTGTAGCCACTGCCCTTAGATGTGATATCAAGCATTTCCTGCTAAGAGATTCCCAGGCATCTGGGGCTCTCAGTATTGGTCTGATGACTGGTTCCTGGGTCATAAGGAGAGCAGTTACTAGTGGCACAGGCAGAGTCCTTCAGTTGACTTTGTGAGCTTTGGCTCTGGCTCACAAAGCCAGATTTGTGCAGTGGTGTGAAAGCATCTTGGTTCTGTATTTGATAGGAGAGCGCCTGACATCTTAATTATGCTGTGATAGGAGTGAAGCTCCTGGAAACAAAATCTTATAGCCTGTGTGTTATGATTGTGTCAAAAATACTTCCTTCTGACCAAATTAGTTTGATGAAGCAGATATAAATTAACCTCCTTCTAGTCTTCACACCTATCAAAATTAGGAAGTTAAAGACAGGCTATCTAAGCTACTACACTGATAAAATAAGATTATCATTCCTCCCTGTAATGTGCCTAAAATCTTGACAGTAATTTCAATGGGACAAGTAATTTTTCTCTCCATATCAGCATGACCCCAGGAAACAGTGAGAGCTACATCATATGCCAATGGAAAATGGAATACAAAAAAAAATCCATGAATGCAAGGTATTACAGCTTTTTGTTATGGTTCCTACAAGGACCATAAATGCTGGCTCTGAGCATTCCTTTTCTCATCTGTTTTTCCTGTTGACATCTCTTTAGTTTTTGTCTCAGTCTCTTAAGTGTAAATTATGCAGGGTGCCTCAGCATTTTGGTTATCATATTGAGGTGTAACCCAAGGCTTCATATTCAATGTGATGGCACTGCTCTTGCTGCTGGCAGAGCAGCTGCCCTTGAAACATGCATCCAGTCCCTGCACAACATTTTGGAGAAGTTAGCAAAGAGGCCGAAAGCCTCATCACTCTCGTGCTGCTTTCTTTCCCAAAAGGGAAAAAGCCTGTGCATGCACACTTGGAGAGGGAGGAAGTTAGGGTGTGGTGTTGTGCAGTCCAAATTCCCTGGGTGGCTCTAGCAAGAGACCCCTGTGGTGAGCGTGTGGGCAGAACTGCTCGTGTGCCACGCCCTCAGCTTCTCCAGTGGGGAAACGGGGACCAGCTTGGCACAGCCTCGCCACCCTCAGCTGACGTTTTGTTGCTGTAATTTGGCCCAGGCAAGCAAAACAAGGTTGGACAGTGGGACCTAATACCTGTTGAGTCCAGTGGGAGTCACACACCCCACTAGCATGAATGGACTCCTTACAGGTGTCTCCACAAACTGCTTGGAGTCAAACTGGCACACTGATTAAATACACTGTTCCCTTAAATAAATGTGCACTTGCCTGCCACACAAAGCCCCCAGAGCATTCACACTTTTATATCAGCATTTATAGAGGAAACAGCACTAGCCCTATAATTGTCCACATCAAAATCTGTTTATTTAGAGAAGCTGTTTGTTATTCAGCTGGAGTTACTCAGTGATGTAGCAAAGAATTGCCACAGTATTGAGAACTGAAGAGCAGCAATCACCAGCATTATTGTTTATTGCTGTTCCAGTGCACTAAGGCTGACCTGTTTACAGGCATCGTAACTAAAGAGCCAGAGCTCTCTTGAGTTTGCAGGGAAGAGCACTGCTTCCAGTGCCTCAGAAAGCTTGGGGAAGGCATTGTGGTCACTGGATGTCACAGGTGAGGTAACTAAAAATGCTTCTCTCTCCATACCCCACTCTCTCCTGTGGTGTTTTTTCTTGTAGAAATGCCTACATTTATCAGTACTTTATATAAGCTTTTGACTGTAGGGTAGTGTGTTAATAAATGTTCACTTGGAGTATAAAATATGTACTGTATTCAGTGAATAATAGATTATAGATAACTCCAAGCATATCACTTAAAATGCTGTAGGTGTTTATGAGCCATTAGTAAGCAATTTATTATTGATCAGGAAGGGAAAGAAGGATCATGCATTTATTAGAATCCATGAATCCTGTATTAATCCTTTTTAAAGGGTGTTAAAGTCTTGGTTAGAAATGAAGGGTGAGCTACTGGCTTTTTAGCAGCGGGTTCTCTGGCCAACAGCTGATAACATCACACCTAGTTCTTGGCAGCTCTGGGACACTCCAGAGCGTTGTTGACCTGTCCTGCAGCCAAACATGTACCCTCTGGTTTTAGTACCTCTCAGCAGCCATGATTTTACTGTGGTACGTTGCAATTTGTATCAATTTCACATGGTGCTTTCCTTTAGGAACCTACCTTCTCTGTTTCTTTATTTCTTCCCCCTTTTTATGTGTTTCCCACTTGTGTTCTCCCCAGGGCGAATGCTCACGAAAGTGCTATGACATCTTTGTGCTGGAGACGGTGTGCGTGGCGTGGTTTTCCTTTGAGTTCCTGCTGCGATCCATCCAGGCAGAAAACAAGTGTGCTTTCCTGAAAACCCCGCTCAACATCATCGACATCCTGGCCATTCTGCCTTTCTACATCTCTCTCATCGTGGGTGTGGTTTCCACAAAAAACAGCAGCAAGCCCGGTGGCGGGGCTGGGAACAAGTACCTGGAGCGAGTGGGGCTGGTGCTGCGCTTCCTGCGGGCGCTGCGCATCCTGTACGTGATGCGGCTGGCGCGGCACTCGCTGGGGCTGCAGACGCTGGGGCTCACCGTGCGCCGCTGCACCCGCGAGTTCGGCCTGCTCCTGCTCTTCCTCTGCGTCGCCATGGCCCTCTTCTCGCCCCTCGTCTACTTGGCTGAGAGCGAACTGGGAGCCAAGCAAGAGTTCACCAGTGTCCCCACCAGCTACTGGTGGGCTGTGATCTCCATGACAACTGTTGGCTATGGGGACATGGTGCCTCGTAGCATCCCCGGACAGGTGGTAGCCCTGAGCAGTATCTTGAGCGGGATTTTGCTGATGGCTTTCCCAGTCACGTCCATCTTTCACACCTTTTCCCGTTCCTACAGCGAGCTGAAGGAGCAGCAGCAGCGAGTGGCCAGCAGGCAGGTGCGCCAGCGGCAAGAGAACACCGAGCTCCCGGGTGGTGACGCTACGGGGGGGCTCAGTGCCACGTTCCCACCAAGTGCTGCTGGGCAGGAGGGTCCGCCCTGGGTGGACCAGTAAGCCAAGAGAAGTTCTTGACCCTGAACAGCTGAGGACACATGTTGGCAGCACAAGAAGCAGTGGACAAGGGAGGTCAGTTCTGCAAGAAGAATCCCGGAAACTGCATAAATGAGGGGCAGACACACACCAGTTTGTCTCTATGGTCCAACTTTTGATCTCAAGGGACCTCTGAAAAGTACCCCTAGAAACTTTACCAAGTACAGCTCTGCTCTATTGCTTTTCTTAGGGCTTTTCTTTTCTATTGAACAAGTATTTTTGGGTACGCCCAAGGAGCAGCCATTGAACGTAGCCAGCCAGGAGAATGTAATGTGAAGCACAGCCTGTGCCAGGGTGCCATGGGCAGAGCCACCAGCGTGCCACCTCTGCCCACCCTGCTCGGTGGCACTGCCTGTGCCAGGGCCTGAACGAGGGGGCTCCCGTGCTGCGACGCCCCACAGCACGTTTGTTCTGGCAGCCCCACCAAGGAACACAAACTGCAGGCAAGCCAAGGGGTGAGGGCAAGAGGAGGGCAGAAGCATCCCTTCAGCTTTACCAGGGAGAAGCATCCCTTCAGCTTTACCAGGGGCTTGGTTTTGTCTCCTGCAGATGAGGCAGCGCAGCCCAGGCTGCCGGCTCTGAATCGTGTGCGAGCACAGTTTGCATTATTTAGTAGAGAAGCGTATTTACCATCCTAAGCTTTGTATCTTAGCCCTGTGACAGAAATATACATACAGGCAATCTTTCTGACTGTGGTACTGAATGTTAACTTTTTTTTTTCCTTTGCTAACAGTTGAATATAACAACTGCCATTACAAATCATGACATTTCTCCACTTTCTGTTAACTATTTCTATCTCTCGTGTATCAAAAAATGTGTTTAACAGATGACTGAACCAATCTGAACTACACACAGCCCAAGAAGGGGAGGGTGGTATTAAACCAGCAGTGACTCTCAGCTCTGCACAGTCCTCCTCAGTGGTGGTGGCTGCACTGACTGCAGTCTTGCAAACAGGAGTAGATGAGTAGTCCAAACCCAGTGAAGCCAACGAGACACCTTCAATGGGCTCTGGCCCAATGTGCAGTGCAGCAGCTGTGCTCTGCTTTAGGAGTAGCCTTTTGGTTTTGCCCTCTTACTAAGAAAAAGACAGTGCTGTCGTTAGAATTGGTGTTCTGGCTCTTATTCCTGACTCTCAAAGGATTTAAATCAATTTAAAGGGAAAATGAATCATATGGTGGCATCTGCATGTTTGCTTATCGATGCCAGCCCCTTGCCTGGGCTTTTAAGCCTCCCCTGGAGGAGGTGTGTAGCTGGTCCAAGTCAGGGTGCTGTGTGGGTCTTTCAGTGCTCTTTCAGGTGGGATGTGATCAGGGAATGAAGGGAGGTGGAACACAATGGTCTCTTATACCTACACCCCTGTTCGTACTAAAGCAATGCAGTGTCACCCTCCATATTCTCCTCCTGCCAGGAACTGAACAAAAGCTGATGTATCAAAGATGGGATTTGTCTGGTCTGTGGGGGTTTTTTTTTGCCTCAGCATATGTTGTAAAACCAATCCTACATTAGCAAACTCTCATATTAAGCCATTCCTTATAGGAACAAAGCAAGGGAAATGAAAATGTTACACTTTATTTTAATAAAAATTAAAATCTTTGTTGCTGCCTGTTTGTGTCTGCTGGTTTGGGTGCAGGGGGAGGTGGGGTTTCGCCGTGCTGGTGTGAAGCTGTGCCTGCCACCGGCCCCCTCTGGCCCACGGCAGCACATGTTGCTTGCTGCTGAGTACTGCAGGAGATGGAGGCAGCAAAACTGAGCCCCCCCACCCTCCAGGCCTCTGGGTCTGCAAAGCCCCAGTTTATTGAACTATGAGCAACCCAAAGGCAGCTGTGGGTGCCAGGGCTCTGCCCATCCTTCACAGCACCAGGATCACGGCCACTCTGTACCGGCGAGGGGGGCCAGGGGCTGGTGGAGGCTGCCTGGGCTGACTCAGACTCCTGGCAAAGCAACACCAGCACTGGGTTGCTGTGACTCATGAAAGATTTCAGTTTTATTGTTTTTTAATTCCTGATGCAGGCATTTCTTTCATTAAGGCTTATGAAGGTCTGACATTAGGGATACAGCTTTGCAGCCGGCTGATTGCAAACCAGCAAAGTGAGCAGTGGCAGGGGGAAGGTGTGGTGTGGTGCTGGGGGGCAGCATTTATGGTGGCATTCAGGTGCTCAGTCTTCAGGTGGCACCCAAGAGATTCACCAGGTGAACTCACAAGTTCGTTCCTCATGGTACTTTGGTTCATGCACACCAGGTGCTGTTTCACACTCTGTGAATGAAGTTGTCATGGGTGGTGTGCACAGAGGGTGCAGAATGCATCTCCTCAAGATGGTGAAGCCCACAAACTGTCAGCAGCATCACCTTACTACTAGAAAAGCCACATTGAAGTAGACATCCTTGTGGAACGAAGAGTTTCACGCTTGCAGTGCTAGCAAATAACCAGGAATCAATTCTGCTTTTGGCATTGCAGCATGAAAAAAACAGCACTGGGACAGCAAACTGCAGCTCAGCAGCTGTGTAGAAAAACAGACTGATGACACACACCATATTACTGCTGTTCTCCATCAAGTTGCTATTGTCCTACAATAGCAGGTTCTTTGTATTTTTCAAAAGGCACATCATTAATTCCAGCACGCACAGAGTTTTAATAAAGTGACAAAACCCACTCATTATGTCTCCTAGTCAAAGCCTGGCTTTTAATATAGTTTCATTTCAGCTATTGGGATGACAGATGAGGAAACAAATATAAACCAGAAACCTTTAAACAAATTATTTTTGGAAGCTGTATAAAGTTGTGATGCACAGACATAAAAGATACTTGGAGGAGAATGAGTTTCACCCAGGGCACCCGTTGTTATGGGTGATGCTTATTACTTTTGATCAGCTGCTGGAGAATGTTGGTTTTGTTGTGTATGGTAGTTGACTTTCTTTGACACAGCACACAGATGATTTAAGGCCATTTATCTCTAACTACAATAAATGCCACACTGCTGTCTGTATGCACAGCCGTGCCAGCAGGTAGTTATACCCGTTTCTTTGAACAATGTGGTCATTCATGATTGCAGCACACTCGTTTTGCCCCAAGGAAAAAGAACAAAAGGAAAGGGAAAAAAAAATTCCTCTCTCTCCTATGGGACAAAGGCAAAACACATGAGCAAAGCCACCTCTTCTACATGTCCACCTTGGTGGCAGCAAGCATGGACCTGGGCCTACAAATTCAGGCAGCTGGCAACAAGAGTCGTATGAAAACTGTAACTTGGGAGAGTTAAGGATGTGTTAACTGGTAAAGGGACAGAGTTAAAGGGAATGGCACAAAGTCAAACACAACTGCTCCTACAGCACATGTGCACAGCCACCTCCTACCTCACAGTAGCCTCAATTAAGAAAAAGCAGTAATTGTAATAAAAGTGACACTGCAATGATCCCCTCAGCTGTCCCACTCTGCTGAGGCCAGAACAGGCACAGGCTCTGGCAGCCTCACAGCAGGTGCATCAGGGGGGCAAAGTATCCTTGGCTTTCCCTGGCACCTACAAGCCACAGCCTTGGAGGACTGTGAAGCCTTGGGGTGGAAGAGGACAGAGACACAAGGAAGGGTTGATGGGCAGAGAAATCCAGCATGGTTCTGCTGGCCCATCTGAGGCTGAACAAAGCCCCCCAGTGTCCCAGCCACCACCTACCAGAGCCAAATGCATGAAAGCTGGGACACAGAAGGGACAGGATGGGGGTGTGAAATGCTGTGCTTGCTGTCAGAGCATTTCTAGATGCTGACATCCACTTAGGACTGGTTGTTTTATGAGGCTGTTTACAGGAAGACCTGCCCGTGCTCCAGGGTGCACCTCACATCGTGTTCTAGTCCCCAACTTTATTTACTGCGGCTGGCACAGGTATGCAGGCAGTGTTTATTTACTGGCATGTTGTTGACTTACACACAGACATCTGTCTGTGTACAAAAAGCCTCCAAGAAAGCTACAGTTGTCAGTCAGGTCCTTGGAGCCTGCTTGGCCCTCAAGCCTAAGCTAAGGATCACAAGTGAATTTAAGAAACAGAACCCTGGGCCAACTTTTGCTTTATTACCTAATGCCTAAAGTGAGCTTTACCTTACGTCTTAAAATGTTTTTAACCACACCTAACTACATGTATCCCAAACATCTAACCATGCAACTTCTTCCTCTATGGAGCTGCAGTGCAGAGGGAGAGATTTGCCCTCAGGGAGGCCGGGAGGCCTGCACCAGCCAGCAGGACACGGGCCAGGCTGCTGCAGCATCCAGGGATGGGGTTCCCCGTTGTTTCCTTTAGGGCCAGCCCCACCAGCAGCCTCCCCCCAGCGAATGCCAAAGCAGCAGCCACTGGCAGCAGTCCCATCTGGGAGAGAGGGGGCAGCCCCTGCCAGCCTGAGCAGGCTCGGCTGCTGTGAGAGCTGCCGGGGCCTCCACTGCCAGCAGACGGCAACGGAGCAGGCAGGTTTTACCCCCCAGCCTCGTGTGCCTCCTCCTTTCCCCCACCTCACTGATTTACCTCCCTCTGCCCTCCAGGGTTCTGGGTTTCCTTCACTCCCTTCCTGTCAGCCCTTTATTTGAACAAGTTCTGTCTCTCCCACCTCCCTCCTCCTGCCCTTCCCAACCCTCTCTCCTGTGCCTCCAGCCCTCTCTCCTCCCCAACTCCCCTTCTCCAGCTCCCACAGCCACTGCACACAGCAATAACAAACCACCCCCCCACCAGAGCAGCCCAACACTGTGCATCAGCAGCCTGGCAGGATCCAGGAGGTGCTCAGCGACTGCAAGGCTGCTCCTGGCAGTCTTGGATCGTTTTCCCATCCAGAATGAAGAGAGAGGGCAGCCAAGACTCCTCTTGGGACAGCAGCTGGCCATGAGATGACAGACTCAGTGTCCTCATCTTCTGGGCAGAGTCTGGCAAGAGCATGTCCCTCATTTGTGTCCCATCTTCAACCTCAACCTGCAGTTTGCATTAAACTTTTTTTTTTTAAAGCTACACAATAATCTGTTAGTAATTTGCTTTTTACTTATGAGCATTGCAAGCACAAATGAGACACATGGCCATAAGGATTAAGTTTACCCTAGTATGTATGGAAGAGCATGGGACAGAAATCCAGAATTGCTGGACCCCAGGATCAAGACCCCAGGACAATTATGTCCTGTGCTTGCCCACTCATCAGAAGGAAAAAGCACACTAGCTATTCCCACCAACAGTGCTCTAGACAAGATGAACTATAAAAAGAGTTAAGAAGCACACCTCTTGCATCTGAACAAAACAAAGCAACACTGCACTTTTATATATAATATGTAATTTTTATTTAAAAAAACATTGCAACTTACAGAAAAAATAAACTCCATGAAATGTGCCATACATTCAGAGATGCATTTAATCAATTTCTTATTCTCTGAGGTGATCATTGAAACAGATACTTCCTGACAACTACAGAACAAAACAAAAGTTCTGTAACACTTTGCCCTAAAGTACCTTGCAAGAAGTTCTAGAGTTCCTGGCCAAGAGTCCTACTTGCTAAATGCCACATACAGAAGATGACTCACACATGGTTTCACTGGCTTCTCTTCCAGCATTTGCTGCTCTGGTGTGAGTAAGACTGGTCTGCAGAGCTCGCTGGTTTGGGTACCGATGACAGACTCAAGAATCTGCCCAAGGAAGATTCCCAAAAGTAAAGAATATGAATTGTTTTATCCTCAGTAATACCTGTAGTTCAAAGTCAAGGAGGTGGCTGAAAGTGTGCACTCCCAGCTGAAGCTCTAAGACACAGAAGTATGTTTCTTACAAACCATTAATTTCTTACATCCCCATTTCGCAGAATATTAGAAAAAGACCACCGAATACAAAAATCTTACCATTACAAGTTATTAAAAAAATCCTTCAGACCATTAAAACAGACAAGAAAGTGTTTGTTTTCTAATAGTAGAAATACAATCCTCATTAAAGCAGCATACCAGAGAAGCCAGTTGTTAAGTAAGTTTTCAATTAAAAAAGACAAAAGCCCAGATGTTCCTGTAACACAACCAGAACATTGAAGAAAAGGGAAGAACAAAACATTCATAGTCTGCCATGCTGAGTACATTGTCATTGTAAGGTCACTTCAGGCCTAGGAGAGTATGGTATCAAACAAAGAGCATGGAGTCAGTGCCTGGGCAGAGGGTGATTCCCCCCCACTGGACAGTTTGCCACCAAGCCATGGCAGTCCAGACTCAAATCGTGAGGTTGCCAAATAAAGTGTGGTAGGGGAAGTATCTGACTTACCCACTGAAGTTATCAAACCTCAGACTTGCTGCTGTTGGCAAGAAAACATAAGCTCTTGGGGCTATTCTTAGAGGAAAAAATGATTCTGACAAATCCGTCCCAGCTCCAACAGCTTGCCTGTGGCCAGACGGGACTCACCCAGCACAGGGAGGAAGCCTCACGCTGGAGGCAGCACAGGCACAGCTGCTCCTGGGACCACAGGTCTTGCTGCAGCCTCCTCTCATCACCCAGGGCAGTTTCCTGACAGCAGCTGGCAGGAGCCCAGGGCCTTGGGCACAGCCCTTGTGGCTCCACACCACAGCAGCTGCATCTCACCTGCAGCTCTCAAACAGAGCACGGTGACCTAGGCTGCAAAGAGCTTTTAGAGACAACATCTACATGAACTGCCCCTTCAGCTTCCTCAGCCCCTCTGTCCAAATACAGGCTGCTGATTCTTCTGAAAGAAAAGAATCTCTTCTTTAAGAGCCTAAAAGTTCACAACAATAAAGGAAAACATGGACTGCTTCCTTGTTAGGCCAATGCAGGAAACACCCCAAAACATAAACTGGTTCTTGTTTGGCATTGAACAACATGAACATGAATCTCAGCCTCAACAAATCAAGCTGTCAGATGCAGGTCCTACTCCAGGATACAGCTTTCTCTCTGTCTCAAACCTCTTCATTTCTGAGGCAATGGAAGTGGACCTGCTCCTATCTTTGTGGCTCAATCACCATCTAGAAATACTCACTTGGAGATACTGGCAACACACATCTGCTGGCCCTTGGCTTGTGAAAGACACCCTACAGCCCAGTTCTGTCCTGTGCACAGCTGCAGGGCAGTGCTGCCCCTCAAGTGCAGCGTGGGCTGTTCCCACACCCCCCAGTTTCAAAGCACAGGTCCCTGCAGTCTCCTGCTGGCTCCTCCTTTTGCCTGGTGCTTGACTGGCCATGCCAGCTCTAGACATGGCTCCAGCACCATCAGATTCCCTTCATCATCTCCTCCATGTGTCCTCCTGCAGCAGGGGTGAACGCCTGCTCACTCTTTAGCACGTTGATGCTTTACACTGTCAACAACCAGTTCATTTCTGGCTGCTCACCTCTTTGCAGGGCCTCCCACCCTCACCTTCTCTGCTCACCAGACACCCTTATACAGAAAAGAGAAAGCTCCTGGATTTGCTCTTCAATACTTCTTCCTCCATCGTGGAGATACTGAATGCTAGTACATGCCACAAACTTCCTGCCAATATACAGACTTTATATTATATAAATAGGTAGAAGTTTCAGACAAAATATCCTATAATTTCTGTGGTGTAACATTTTTAAATAGCATTAAAAACACAAACCGTCCAGCCCTTGTGATTAAATATACAAACGTTTGTGAATTGATAAGGCTCATAGGTACGTATGCAAAAATAAAGTGCCCCTCCCCCCACCAAGAAACAGTTCTGTACAGCTAAGTCTGGAAACAGAGCGAGTTACTTAAAATAAAACCTCCCGAGCTGAAGTGCAGCCACGTTTTCCACCCTTGTTGTCACTGCTGCTTTCAACTCGGCCACACAGGACTATTTACAAGCGGAAGAGCTGCCGTGGCTGACTCTGCTGGCCTGCAACCTGTCCAGCCAAGTTCCTCACAGGGCCTTGGTGCTGGCTGGGTGTGCAGTGTGGGACACGGGCTTCTGGGGGTAGTGGCTGTACAAGTAAACCTGCAACAGGATAGCGATGTCCACAAAAACCTGCAGGAGTCCACAGATGGAGAACTGGAAGGGGGCCTGATTCAGAATGAAGTAAACAGTCTTGAACGTGTCCCCACTGGTCCACATCAGCACCATCTTGATGCTAAAAGACACAAAAAAAGGGAAGAGTGTTTACTGAGTAGAACTTGGCTTTGGGTTAGCCCTGCTGTGCCAGAGGAAGCCACCTACTTCAGCTAGGATTTATACTCACCAGCGGGTTGGGACTCCCCTTGACATGGGCACACAGAGTGCCTAGCCAAGACAAGCAGCACTGTACTTGGAAGGGAGGATCAAATTCTCTACTCCACAAACTGCAGCACTCTCATCTCAGCAACTGGAGCTCTAGTAACATGGCTATGCAGGTATCCAACATTTTAAAGTATCCAGCTAGGATATTTGACTCAGTGGTGCTCTGTAACCAATGACTGCCACACGCTGACAGCACTGACCATAAACTGAACTAAACAGTGCGTGGAAAAGAACAGAAATTCATCCCAGCAGTTACTCCTTGTGCGTGCCATTTTGTGCTCATGCAAGGTGAAGTAACACACAGATTGCTCTCTCATGCATGCACACTTTTTTTTTAGCATCTGCTGAAACAAACAAAACAGAGAGAAGAAACCATCCCTTACTGCAGAAAATGTAAAACTGAAAAAAGCAGAAAGACAGATTGTCCAGTAATAGAGAAAGAGGAGAAATGACATGCCTGCAGCTGTTACTGGAAGGATGAACAGCACTAGGGATTTTTATCAAGGACACAGATCAAGAGCAATGCTCAGAGTTCCTTTTAACAGCCATCCTTGCTTTCATCTTGCTCTACTGCTGAGCCATTCCCTGTCCTGCAGTCCAGCTCCTGCTCCCCTGCATCAGGAGAAGCTCTGCGTAATAGAAGGAAGTTCTTCAAACAGACCAAATTATTTTCAGTGTCCTCAACAAAATGTGAACAACCACACCTGGAAGGCTGTTTCTAAGCTTCCTGCTCTTTATCAGGAGAGCTTTTAAAGCAGCTGGATAAGCAGCAGTGGACAAAAGCTTTGTAGTTCACAGTATGAGCACCACACATGATTTGTCGTAATTACAACCAATTTATGTTTTGCCAGCACAGACTCCAATTCATCAAACACAGTCAGATCCATGCAGCAGGGCAGGACTTAATGTTCATTTTTCAAATGTTCAGGCAGGAGCTAGTAGGATTTGTGTTCTGGACACAAGCACACAACGCTGTTGCAAGCCAAATGCTGCAGCCCACTCTCTCCCCACATGGGAAGGGTGGCCAAGAGCACCAGGTTATACAGCCCCATCATGCTATGGCAACAGGAGCCTTTTTTAACCCAGGTCACGTGGCCGAGAGCATAAACCAGGTCTGCAGTAGGGACCTTCCAAAGTCTCAAGTGTGCAAGTGCAAGCAAGGACGTGGGGTTGAGTGAGCAGTCATTGCCCACCCAAGGTCATTCTAAAAACATAAATAAATAATCAGACAAGGAAAACAACTGCTGAACTCAGTGTCACTTGTGCTTGGTGCAAAGAGCTGCACCACCTGCCCTGAGCACGTTCTCAGTCACGCCAAGCCCCCTCACATCACACTTATAGGAGGTTTATAGATCCAGGCAGTGGTCAGGATTGATTGAGATTTCAATTAGGAAGGGCAGTAAGCTCTGAAGGTAATAAAACTGGCACCTTGCTTGCTGGCAGTCAATATTTCACTTCCTTTGGTTTTAAGCTTATTAGTGTTTGCTGAACAATTGATGACAAATTATTTGTGCATCTGTCCTAGCATGGCTGGGGACCCTCACTAAAAGCACAGGCTCAACCTGGCCAATCAAACCAACTGTTCACTATTGACAGCAAGGCAATTCAGGGACACCATGGAATAGCTGAATAGGAATTTAACAGGCAAAGGATATTTGTCACACATTCCCTGTGGACAAAGCTAGCTGGGTTTTTTAAGTGACCCTCCAGTGCATTGCAGGTGTGGAGGAGAAGATACACAGTCAGAAGATGTACAGCTTACTAAAGAGTTAACCCCCTCAAAGAAAGAATAATCAATCACTGAGGGAAAACTTAAGGACACCTGCAGTTCAGCAGCACCACAGGAGCCAAGCACACCTCTAGCTGTGTCACATGCTGTGCCAAGTTTGCCAAAGCAAGTCTGTGTTTTGCTAGGAAGCCACTCAGACTTCGCAGTCTGTGAACTCAACAGTCTGCAAAGCTGGCTGGATAACTCGGTGCATGTTTCAGAGCCCTGTGCTTCAGCTTGTACACCTGGCATTCAAGGACATCATCATCATGCCTGGAGCCCTCACTCCAGGACATGACAACACTCTACACACAGCAAAATCTCAACTCCTCCTTGACAAAAATGACCTTAAAAAATGCTAGAGACAGTTTAAAGAGCTAATGCCACTGGTCTGTCACTGTACCAAAAATATACATCTTGATGCCCCACAAAACTCAGCACTGCAGCTGCACTGAGGTTCTCAGGGCACAGGGCTGATGCTGTGGGAGTGCTGGCTGCTCTCCCAGAGGACAGACTGCGACTGGACAAAAGGAACATGTCCAGCACAGACCAAAAGGTGCAAGGGGTAATCACCAACAGCCTGGCAAGGAAATGGGGACAGTGTCATGCATGAGGTCAGAATAGACAATGAAGGGCCACAGAGGAAAGCAAAGGAAACAGCAGAAGAGCAAAGAGATTGGTTAGGTGAGAAGGTGATAGGAAAAAGAGACTGGAGCAGGAAAGGGAATGACAGGAATGGAAGAGAACTGGAAACCTGGTACACAAGTCCTTGGAAATGACCTGAATTTGGGGTGGACCGTTTGTGTGGCAAGGTTGAGGTAGCAGGGCTGAGGGGAGAAGGCTACAAAGTGACTAGTGTGAGAAGCTGCCAGAAGCTTCCCCTAAGTCCAACAGAGCCAATACCAGCTGGCTCCAAGACAAACCTGCCACTGGCAAGGGCTGAGCCCATCAGTGATGGTGGTAGCACCTCGGGGATAATGTATTTAAGAAGGGGGCAAAAACTGCTGCACTACAGCAGCAGCCAGGTGAGAAGTGAGAAGAGGTGAGAGGAACAGCCCTGCAGACACCAAGGTCAGTGCAGAAGGAGGGGGAGGAGGTGCTCCAGGTGCCAGAGCTGAGATTCCCCTGCAGCCCATGGTGAAGACCCTGTTGAGGCAGCTGTGCCCCTGCAGCCCAAGGCAGACCATAGGGGAGCAGAGATCCACCTATAGTGTGTGGAGGGGCCCATCCTGGAGCAGGTGGATGTCCAAAGGAGGTTGTGACCCCACGGGAAACCTGTGCTGGAGTAGTCCCTGGCAGGACCTGCGGGCCCATGGAGAGTGCAGCCCAAAGCAGCAAAGCTGGAGCAGGTTTGCTGTCAGGACTTATGAGCACAGGGAAGACCCACAATGGAACAATCCGTTCCTGAAGGACTGCACCCCATGGAAAGAACACATGGAAAGGACCCACATTGGAGCAGTTCAGGAGGAACTGCATACCATGGGAAGGACCCATACTGAAGAAGTCCATGAAGGACTGTCTCCCTGGGAGGAACCCCAGATGGAGCAGTGAAAGAGCATGAAGTGGACAGAGCAGCAGAAACAACATGTGATGAACTGACTGCAACCCCCACTCCCTCGGTGCCATTTATAGGGAGGATGTAGAGAAGACAGTAAAATTGAGCCTGGGAAGAGGGAGGGGTTGGGGGAAGCTGTTTTAAGATTTAGCTTAATTTCTCATTATCATACTCTGATTTTGATAAGCAATAAATTAAATTAATTTCTTTGAGTCGAGTCTGTTGAGCCCGTGACAGTAACTGGTGAGTGATCTCCCTGTCCTTATCTCGACCCATGAGCCTTTTGTTATATTTTTCTCTCCCCCTGTCCAGCTGAGGAGCAGGAGCAGGAGCAGTACAAATGGTTTGGTGAGCACCTGGCATCTAGCCAACATCAATCCTCCCCAAGGATAAAGCTAGGGAATGAGCAAAGAGGTGTGTGCTGGCCCAGGAACCCCACCTCATCACTGTAATGTCTGCAAGCTTCCCAGAATGCCCCCAGCACCCTCTCCAATTCCATGTGTATCTCACTCCTCCAGGGCCCACTCCAGGGAGGGGGGAAAACTACAACTGCTGTTGGCTCTCTCCCATCTCAAGCAGCACCCGTTTGCACACACAGCCTCAAAGTTTCAGCCTGCTGAGAAACCCATGGAGTGTCTGCACGGCATCTTGCGGAAAACAGAGCTTGCCCTGCTCCCACTACCACGTCACAGGCCATGCTCCAGAAGGCTGGGAGATGGGCTGGATGCAGCTTACACCATCAACACAGCTTCTGTCAAGTCCTAGTTTCCAGATGCTCAGTGCAATAGCAATGGTCCTCCCCCCTTATCTGGGCTCTGCAATTGCCCTGTCCTTGCTGCATATGCAGATGTCACTTGCAATGGTGCAGCAGTGTGTGCATGACTGCATATCATGGATTGCACGGATTCACCGTCACTGATGTCATACTTTCAGCTATCATGCCACTTCAGGATGCCACATAGCACAGAAAAGACAGTTTTTGTCTGCAGCCTCTCAACTTCACCCAGGGATGAGAGGTAATTCTCAGATTTGTTCTTACTTTTGGGATAAACAAGAAACCAATCAATCTCGGGCAGATAGCTGCCCCTTACCTGCCCCGGCAGAGAAAAGAGCAGTGTCTGTGAAGAAAGGGAGGGGTTTATTGCCCAAAAGAAATGGGAATTTTCAATTGGTTATGCAGAAAACAGAAGAAGAAGGGGAGAGAGCACACCTAAGGCCTTCCTCCACTGCTCTGTTGTAACCTACATCTGCTGAGTGAAACATAGAATCATTAGGTTGGAAAAGACCAATAAGGTCATCAAGTTCAACTATTAACCTAAAATGACCCAACCCTTTAAACCACACCCCTCAGTGTTAATCCTGAGGGGATTAACATCTTTTAAATATCTCCATATTCAGATGGATGTCAACCAGCACCCCCAGGTCCTTTCCCACTGGACAGCTCTCCAGCCACTCTTCCCCAAGCCTGTAGCTTGGGCTTGTTGCAACCCAAGTGCAGGACCCAGCATTTGGTCTTGGTGATCCTCATACAAATGGCCTCAGCCCATGGATCTGCACCTTTGCCATGTGCCAGGTGCCGTGGGCTGGCAGATCACAGCCCAGAGTGAACCAGGGTCTGGCCCTTGGCTTCACAGGGCAAAGAAAATGCTGCACTGCTAATGCAGAGGACGCTTTGCTACACGAGGCAGTCAGAGCCCACCATCAGCAGTGTGCAAGACTGGACAGCCCAGCACAAAGAAGCTGCACACAGCAAAAATTTCCCAACCTATCTCACAAAGACCAACTTCATCCTCCTGACATCTGCAAAGTCATGTGAGCCAAGCTGTTCTGTGCAGCGCTGGCTACACAGCAAAGCAAGACTTAAGAGTAAATATTTCCTTCCTGAAATAGCCCAAAGCTAAGCTGGGGAGATGTGGAAGGTAGGAAATGCTCACCTTGTCGATACGGAGGATATGCTCTAGTAGGGCAGCACAACTGCTCTCAGTACAAATGAGCAAGCAGTTTGGGGTGAGCAGTGTCAGAGAGCAACCTGGGGATGCAGAAATAAGCAAAGGCAGCATCTGTCTGTGTGACAACAGAGATACCAACTGGAGAGGCAGGAACTGTGTTCAAATAGCTGGTATTGCCAGAGGCTGAGGCAGACTTGCAGTAAAAATAGCACTTCCCAGTAATGTTCATCAGCACCACAGTATCCAATGACAACAAAGCTCCCGAAAAGCGAGCGCCCCCCTCACAGCTGAGCTCGATACCAGGAGTTGGTAATGGAGTAACAGCCAGAGCCAAGGCTGCGGAAATTGCCAGTGACCACAAAGAGGAAAAGCTGGTATTTTTTCAACTGTTCTTATAATCTGAAAGAGCACTTATATATTCTGCTGTTGGAATTAATTCTCAGAGAGACACCAGGCCTCCTGATCAGCCACTAGACTAGGGGTGGGTTGCTAAATGCTGGTTTTTAATAGAGTAATATGAAAATGCCCTACGGCGCTGCTGTTCTCTACCACTGACAGCAGAGTCCATAAACACACTGTACCCGTCTTCATTTGCTAAATAAATAAATGACAGGCTGGAAAACAGCATTCTCTTTTCTCATGGGGCAACTTGCTTCATTCAGGTTCCTTGTATGTTGTATATTAATTCTGAGGTGACAGCAACTAGAGGTAAAAAATAGCAATCAGTAACACTGTATCTGCAGTCAGGCAACAAACCATAATTTTTACAGAATTATTTATGGAATTATTCAGATATAGAAAGAGCTTGTAAAGTGCATTCAAGAGAGGAAAAAAAAACCCATAACATTTTCTGTTCCTTCTTTTTGTGGAACTACACTAGAGGCTGAGTAATTTACAAAACAATGAGATTAGCCTGATATTTACGCTCAATCTGCCTTACCCAGGACTAATACTACTCTAATCAAAGCTTTTCAGTATCTTCACTCCTGCTGAAAACCTGGCTGCAAGTCTCTGCAACAGTCTCAGTCTCTGATTTTCCATTGATCTCTTTGCACACTCTGCTCAACATTAGTCACTTCTGAGCCATTACACTTTTCTTCTTCCTTCATCTGAAAGAACAAAAACTACCAAAAGAAGGATCTTGTAAAAAAAAATATGAGATGTGAAGCCCCCTCTTCCACATCCCTGGTAAACCAGTGTGTCTTAAGACTAGCTACAACCATCCATCCAAACAGCTTCCACAGAGTGGCAGGGCTGCAGAGCAGCAGTCTGCAGAACTGGGACTGAGCACAAAACCTGCAGGAGAAGGAGGACACGGCCATCCTCGCTTCCTGCTTGCACTGGAGATTTTCTCACACTGATGCTATGACTCTGCATGTTTGCAGCTTAACACACAAACCCAAAAATACCCTGCACACTGGGACACACAGAGAGAATCAGACATTAGACAGTGACTTCCATTGAAAAATCCAGTAGTGGTTTGACCAGACGTTTCAGCACAAATAGCATCAGGGGGAACGTGTTGCCCTGATGTAATTACATCCTGCTACAGACACTCAGGGCTAATTGTGCTCAGACACTCAATGAAGAGGTCAAAACTCCTAAGTTATTTTTGATAACAGAAAAAAAGAGTATCATTTATTGATCTTTACCTACTTTGAAAGTTGCCTTTTTCTTTTTCCCCTTTCTATCTCACACAACAGGAACGAAAAGGAAGAGAATTAGCCTGGACTCATTTTGTTCAAGAATCAGTGGAAGTTGTCCACAACTTCCCCACATCCTGGAGAACTTCCCCACATCTTGGCCATGACATAGATTTTGCCGTATCAAAAAATCTCATTAGACTGCCACAGCTTCAGACATTTCTTCATATATTAGCACTTGACTTTCATATATGTTAAAAAGGGGTGACAGTTCTTTAAATGACTGGAGATATAAAAGCAGAATAAAATAATGTAAGAGCTGCCAATATAGTATTTCCTTCAGGAATAAAGTCCACATTGAAGCAGCCTGTCAATGAGTATTCTGAACACCGCATTTAGTTTTGGGAAGTGAGAAAGGAGGTACAGAAGGTATCTCTCCTGCAACCTTTTAAGCTGCTACCTCCCACAAGCCATTTGCATGGGAATGTCTGGAAGAGAAAGCAGATTCAGTTGTAACATCCTGACTTTGGAAAACTTTCAGCTCCCATTTGCAGCTCCAAAATAGTCTAGTTAGAAAAGACAGCAAGCATCCATAACACTGCACTTCAATCAGAGGCTGGCCTGCCTACAGCAGTGAAACACAGACCAGAAAACATGAAACATGAATGCCATGTTATTTTTAACACTGCACAAAACAAACAAAAATTAATAAATAGAGCACTTGTTCCTAACAAAATGCCATATGGCTTAACAAAAAAAAGGGCTTCTCCTCATGCTAACCAAATTGTTTAGCCTGCCAAAAATTATTAAAAGGGGGAAGAAAAAAAAGAAAAAGAAAACACTGGGATCAGCTATCCAAAGTGTTGGAAATCTGAAAATCTAGAAACTAAGTGTGCTGACCCTAAGACAGGTCCTTCTGTGTGAACAGGCAAAGATCTTGTTTTAAATATTGCACAGCCAGCTGGGAATCCAAGACTGAAACTCTTCACCAGTGCTGCATGCCCTGCTTGGTGTGGGTGCCTTACCTCACTTCTCAACAATTCCTCTGAGACTGGAGCAGCACTGACCATCTCCTGAGAAGGACATTTGTTCAGCCCCACAATACTAACAGGAGTTAAGAGGAACATGCAGCAAGAGAGATCCAGCATTTATTTTGGACCTCTGTAACCAAGCTGAAGCAGTTGAGTTAAAAGCACATCCACAAGCAATTGACACCACAGTGGGTTGCAATCTAAGAGCAAACTATCTGAAAGTTCCTGTGATTTCCAGGGATTGTAATCATTGCTGAAGAAAGATGAAATGCAGGATTTTTTTGGAACATCTCAGGAAAACAAACCCGAAGAGGTGCAGCTAAAGAACAAAGTTTCAAGGAAAAACAGGGTAAAAGAGTATTGTCAATTATTTTTCTTCATGAATATCTGTTTTCTGATCTCCCAAGAGTGGCAGGGTGTCAGGCATTCTGACCCCATGAAGCACACCCACCCAAAAGCCAGTATGTGTTAGAATATGTCTGCAAAAGGATAGTCATGGGGAAACTAAAAGACATGCTAGAGAGGGCTGCTGGATAGTCCAGGATGTGGCCTCTGGCTGTGCCAAGCAGCTACACCTGAAGTTTAGTCTCTAGGGGTGCAGAAACTGGTAACCCTTAACAGCTACAAAGTACTTTTAGTACTCTACAACTTCTGCTGCAGAAAGAAGGGCAGCAGGTCTTGAAGAGCCTGAAACACCCCAAGTTCAGTGAAGCAGGTGTGAAAATAAACCTCGTCTGTGGATCACAGGAAAGACTTCAACCACAATTCACACCGGTGCCCTTCCTGCCAGGAGACACAGAAAGATGCCAGCCAGAAAGCTGAGCTCAGGTCTGCTCAGACATGTGGTATGAACACGGATCAGACGGGCTCTGCTTCTGCTGCTGGTGAATTAGGAAGCTTGAGACCTGCTGCCATGGCAGGGAGCAGCTTTCCCCTGGTGCCAGGGCAGAAAATCACATCCTGCACTTCTCGCAATAATACAGTCAGCTGCCAACACACATGGTAGTGTCAACTGAATGAAAATGGTGCAGAGCACACCTAAATGACACCATCCTTCAACATCTCATTCGTGAAGTTGTTCTAGAGGATCTGTCCCTGCTTCCCTGTCTCTCACCTCCCACTCAAAACACTGCAGTCGGTGGAGCTGCAGGGACAGCTGCTGGTTCATGCTGCTCTAGATGCTCTCACGCTGCCCATCTTCCCTCCAGCCACTTGGCACAGCCCACCCCAGAGCCCCACACCAAGCACTGAAAGGTGTGTGGTAAAAGGACCATCTCCATGCCCTTGCATGGCAGCAAGGGCATGGGGAAGCAAATCCCAGGAAGCAAGCAATATTCCTTCCCATGGCTCACTCCCTTGCAGGGTGAGTTGGCCCGCCACATCCCAGTTGTTGCAGCCTGCCTGCTGCCAGGAGGGACACCACTGCTATGTCCTGCAAGGCCAATATCTAGAGATGGCAACATAATGTCCCTGTGCAACACCATTGTGTGTATTTCCTGCTCTAGTTCTAGTAACTTGGGACACATTCCATTTGAAAGGTAATAAAAAGATGTGAGGGAACAGAGCTTTGCTTCAGCGCAGCTGTGTATCCCAAGGCTCAAATCACCACGTTTAAATCTTCCTTTCTTCCTGCCCCAGACAACCAAGAGATCATCAGACTCTTCATCCAACTTAACTTGAGGTAATTTGAGCACATTTTCCCTTTATCTTCATATGGTAACCAGTACACAGCCTGAGTACACTTCTAATGTTCCAGTTCAGTAACAGCAATTATCACTTTAGTCAACATACACAAGGTAACAGTCCCAGCTCGACTGCTTTCCTTGTTGTAGATGACTGGAGTTCAGATGTCTTCAAAGCCAGCACCCCCAAGGACAATATATAATGAGCTGGCAGCCACTACTTTTCATGAATAATCACATCCTTCAGTCCGTAAAATGCCTCTCCCATTCTAGAACACTGCAGGAATGAAAACTCCAAAAACACTAGTGGGTAAAATAAAAGTGATCACTCACGGACAAAGTCCAGGTTACTGCCTGGAAATAAGTGAAAGATTTTTGCAAGAACATAGCTTGCATTTGCCTATAAAGCACCTTATCATTATAAAGAAATAACAGTGGATCTAGCAGAGTTAGGTCAATGGTTGGACTCAGATCAGATAAAGAGATCTTCTCCAACACTATTGATTCTGTGAAATAAGCCCTTGGAAGTTCTATATTGAAGGCATGTCAGCACCTAATTCTTCATATGAAATGCCAGGTTTCTCCCTTCTCCTCTACATGTTCATGTGCACAGAGAGGTGCAGCAGTGTTTACTGGTGACACACCAAACCCCTGTGTGCTGCTTCTCCATGCAACGCCCAGCAGGAAGGCTGTGCTCTGCCAGCAGGTGCCACCACAAAACAACCCTTTCTGAGCCACTTGCAGCATTGCCACTGACCCACAGTGGTTGCAGAGCTTTAAAGCCCTGCTGTAGACAGAACTGAACACCATAGGGGGAAAATAAAAGTGTCACAATCACATCCCACACACAATAGCATGAAACAGATCTTAAAATTTCAGCCCAAGTAGGGTCTTTGCAGTTCAACAAGGACAGACATCCCCTAGCCTATCTTCATTCCCAAACACTTGCCATCTGCCACCTTGCACATTAGGAATCCTGTTTAAGGAAATTCTCTAAGACAAGACTTAGCATCTGAAGGGACAAGGCTTCCACAACTACCCTGACAGCTTGCCTGACAATCCCAGGACATATGGCTTGGCACTCAATTCCCTTTTGTGACGTGGACATATATGGTTCCTAGCCATCCCCCCCAGAACAAATTAAAACCATACCTTTCAGCCTTGTTGAAAGAGGTCTTTCTGACATCACGATTTTTTCTTTCTACATCCTACTCAAGAATACTATGAGCACTTCCTCCCCTGTCTCAGTTTTTGGGCAGATAATTCATTATGTCAATCTCTGCATTTCCTGTTTGCTTGCCCCTCTGTGTCTGAGGAGCAGGAGACCAAATGCACCATTACAAGTCAAAGCAGAAACAGAAAATCTCTGTAGTCCACCACTCAGATCTGCCCAACTCCCATTCTCTCTCAGACTGTTCTTAGAAGTTTTTCTGGACCACACTGCAAAGTCACTTCCCAGCCTAAGGTCCTTTGATCTTTTTTTCCTGCTGTTCTGATTCATCTGTTAACCACTTAAATTACTCACCACCACTCTGCTCACTTTACACATCTTCATCAAAGTCCAGCATTATGGATATTTGCATCCTTGCACCTCAATCAACATTTCTTCAAACTCAAATCTCAGTTTACTTTTATTCCATATTTCTAATCCCGCTCAGTCCTACTGTACTGAGGGAGACAGCCCTGCAACCACATCAGCAGGTAACTTACCCCACCTACACAACCAGCTGTGGTGACCTCTGACAAAACAATACAGGGGCTGGAATTTCAAGAACTTTTGTTCCCAAATTTATTAGGTATCAGAGAAAAAAGACATTTTTAGAAAACTTTCATCTCTCAGATGCCTTCATGACAGGCTCAATTCTCACCTTTTGTGCCTTGACCTGATCTTAACTATGCAAAATACCTTGCACAACACTTCCTTGCCAGCAGAAGATGGAGCACCTAAACTTAATGGAATGGCTTTTTAACAGAAGTACAATAAATTTTCTCTTGTAATTCAAATTTTCAGGACACAGAGAAAAGCACCGAGAGAGTACTCATTAAACATGCCAGCAGAGCTTTATTCCTATTACCGTACAGAAGCCTTGAACTATTTGTAAAAGATGAATGCCTATGGTTTGAAGTAATTTCCTTTGAATTTACTTTTTTGAACTGAGGGGATGAGGTGCCAGGGGAAGAGAAATGATAAAGAGGTTCAATATGTGCAAGAGTTTTAGCAGTCCACACTGTGTTACAACCTTAGAGATGCTTAAGGGAAGTGGATACTGCTGCTCACACTGTCAGAAGTGCTGGGAAGGTGAGGCAAGGAAGGTCTCCCTCCCAGATTTTTCCACCCACCTCTTCCTTCAGCACCTGAAATTCTCAGATGTGTTGAGTGCACGGGGCACAAAGAACTGTCTTTGGAGCCTCACACTGTACTGCTGCAGGCCTTGAGAGAACAGCTCTGGGGAGACACAGCAGGTGAGCACAGAGGTGAACACAGTGCTGACCCCAGCACAGCAACCCACAGGGCATGGATCTGCAGAGAGTCAAGCAGGAAGGGCAGGCCCTTGAACCTGGGGCATCAATCACAAGGCTGCTGTAAGTAAAAAGAGGACAGAGAATCCACTGGAGAAGAGGATAGAATCCACTTAATTCCTAGGATCAGAAAAAAATTATTTCAGTATAGCTGTTCACATGCTGACAGGACTCTGCCTTCATCCTGAGTGCACTGAGACCAAGCCTTTTCACTTTCCTGATGCAGTAACACTTCCAAGTGAGAAGAAACTAGAAATTAGGACCACAGACCACTTCTTCAATCTCTTGACTTGAAAACAGACAGATTCGGGAAGGTAATCTGATGTTCCTGCTGTCTATTAGAACCACAAAGGAAAAGGTTAAGAGATGTTTGTAATAAGCCTTACAGCTGTCCAAAAGCTGGGTCCATCTAGCCATGGAAATTGTTCACTGACTACTCTCCAAACTCTTGCAAACCTGGATATGTATGCAAAGTTCAGAAATGAAAAACCTCAGAATATTTTATATAAAAGCCACCACAAAGGACAATAGCAACCAGCTGATCAGTGCCACAGCAGCAGAAGAGGAAATGTCAGCAAAGCAAAACAATGAAACAAGCAAAACTTCCCCACAAAACTGTATGAATGCTGGCTGGAGCCTCACAAGCAATGACTACAGTTTTTGTAGACCCACAAAGAAAACTAAGGATCTGAGTAGAAAGAGCATTTAGGAAGACAAAAGAATACAACCACAAAACTACAGTAAATGATAAGAATAGTTTAAAATAGGCAATTTGTAAGCACAGTGACCAACAGTTTTGATTAACTTAGTGCAATAAGAAAGGCAGTGAAACTAAGGAATGGACTACACAATGTTAAGTACAAACCACTTTTAAGTAGAGCTACTAATGTTACATTTATCCAATGTAATTCTGGCCCATGCTCAAGACCTTGATTTCTCTATTTGCCAGGGTCCCAGATTTAACTTTTAGATCATGATTAGTCCCTTGAGAACTACTTTCTCTTTTATAACTTAGTCCCTATAATTGTCTACACAGGCTTTATGCCTATGAAAACCTCCTTCTTAGTCGGGTCAAATGATTTGAATCCACAAAGCTATATTGGGCTTTTTTTGTTTGCTTGTTTTTAACTAAACGGCTTTCACCTCCCACACCCCTCTTCCACCTTCTCTGTTTAGTCTGTTTGATATATAAAGCTGCTGCTGTTTTAAGAATAACAGTAGACACTGCTTAATCAGCATGTGGAGGCTACAATTCCAAGCCTGAGGGAAGTTCTCTCCCTATTCAGCATCTTCTCAGGTGTTAGTCCCAGACTGAACACCATGTACTCCTAACTCAGGTCTCCACTACTGGCCAGGGTCTGCTTTGTGTATGTGGTGTACTCAGAAAAGGAAATCTCTCACATAGGCATCTGTTATCCCTGCTCCTATTTCTTTGATTTTACTCTTATCAATGCAATTTCTGACAGTGAGAAAAGGAGCTGGGGGAAAAAAACATAACATTCAATATTGCCATTGCCTGCATCATTCTCTTTTAACTTCCCTTTCTTTCATCACTTTTAAAGTCCTTTTCCAGTTAATTTCAGTTTAATTCCAGTTAATTTCTCTTCCTGCTTCACTGAGCCTCCCCAAAGAAGCAGAGACGCACAACAAAGTTGCCATAACAGACATGAATTGCCTCTAACATCTCTTTTTAATGGAACAAAATTTATTCTTAAGAAGCTAATGCATAATTGGTGCCTGACCAGAAACATCCACAAGTCTTGCTACTTCTCTCTAGCTTAGGGTTTTGTTTTCTTTTAAATAGCAAAAAGAAAATAATTCAAAAGTACCTCCAAAGGAAGTAACTCACTGAACCTGTTTTACTTATTCACAAATGAAAAATTCCCTCAGGCTAAAAAATCCCAAGAAACCACAGCAGTGGCATTTTTAGAGCACTTGCCCAATTTCCTTAAATCTAAATCTCACTAAAGGAGGTGGCCAGACATTGGTTAGCCAGTCCTGAATAAAGCCTTCTACATCTGTTCATCACAGCACCTGGCTAATCCAATACAGGCAGAAAAATCTAGCAGCTTTCATTAATCTTCACAGCGTTTGAATGAAGCCAGGATTTGTCTCTGCAACAAACACTGCTCTCAGAAGTAAAAAGTTTCTCCTGAAAAATGATATAAAGAGCTGCATGTGTCATAAAGGAAAAAGCTGTAGAGCAGTACCAAATAAAAGCACCCCACAATAAAATTTTATCTCCCTAAGAAATACTGTCTTCTAGTATTTTTAGTATTATCTATGGAAGAAAAGAGGAATAATATGCCAAATATATATTTAATTTATTTCTTTCATACCTCTTTACACCGCACTCATTTCACTGGATACATTACAGATAAGCACTTACTCGTAACTAGCTCACACAGCTGCAGCACACTTTATAAAACATTTCTGAATGAAAAAGCCCTCCTACAATATGCAACTCTTGACTCCAGCAGCTTCTGAGACTGCAAAGGCTGATTGTTTCTCCTTCAGTGATCTGTGCTTTTCAAAACAGGATAATCCCTGTGACTGACCCAGCACTGCCACAGGAGGGACTAAATTAATATTTTCTTTCATAGCACAATAACCTGATTGAATGAAATACTGTGGTAATCCTCATTCAGCTTTTTCAGGCTACATTTCTCAAAACACTCTCCTGTCAACACATCTGCAGAGTCACTGACTGTGCTGGCTGTCTCCAGGCAGCGAAGTTCCGAGCCTCCGACCCAGTGTCAGCCAAACACGACAGTCACAGTTGTGCAGAAAGGAGGTTCCTTCAAGCAGACTAAGAACTGTCCATGATTGAGAAGAGAGGCCTGAGAAACAGCTGGCAGAGGGATGACACAGACCTTCCCCCTGCCCTGGGTGTTTCCTTCTGACCCTGCAGCTGCACATGCAGCCCTGAGCCAGCCACAGCAAGTGCCACTCCGTGCCCAGGGTGCAGTCAGGGAAGACACCAGTGCACATCAGGACCTCAACTACTGCTGCAAAAAGACCTTGCTTTACTGAACACACAGGTTTCCAAGCTAACAGCATTTGGGTACTCAATGAACTGTGGCTTCAGAGACTTCAAGATATGCAGCCCAGCTCCATCCTGCTGCCAGACCTCTTTCTTAGACGTGGAAAGATTCTGCCATGCAGCAGCGTTGAACTGCAGGCACTGACTGAAAAGAAACTGCTGCTCCATGGGGTTGGAGCTCTTGTTCCCACAAGGATGTGACTCTCCCAACACCCTGATCAGCAGGACCCTACCTCTGTGTGCAGCAGTGCTGCTGCTAGATCCAGAGCCAACCTTCCCACCCCCTCCACTGCTTCAGGCTGAACACTACCTTTTCTCATGAATGCAGTTTATTAGACAGTGACAGGGACACAAGTATCCTAGAAGGAGGGGGGATGCAAAGATAAATGACAGAGTAAGTCCTTGTCTGTACACTTTTTGTCACAAAACAAAAGCAGTTAATAATACAAGGAACATCAGATCTCACCTGTAGCGTTCAGCAGCTCTGCCTCCTAAAAGGTGATAGAGGGGAGGTGTTCTGGATGTCAAATCTTGAAATATTTTACCACATAATACAAAGAAAATTTACAAGTGATGAACATTCTTTTAACATCACAGCACCTTTTTTCTCATATACTCTAAAGCTCTTTAACTTTGAGGCAGCTTTTGTCCTTTTTCTAACACAATCACTTACAATTCTAATTCACCCCAATAATTACAGTCATCAAATTACTCTTTTACTATGTGACCTGACAGAACTAGTTTAGTTCTGGAAAAGAATGGAGATTAAGTGATTATTTCTTTGATAGATATTAACACAATTCATTACAAAAGCACTTCTGTCAAGGTTAGTACCATAATTTATACATCTATGACTGTACTATTTACGTTTGCAACCATTCAAAAGTACTTAAACACCTTAACAGAGCTCTAAGTTTACATAAAGTACTCATCCCAAAAGTAATCAGGTGAATTGTCAAAGAGAACATAATGAAAATTTCTGTTTCTTTGACTAGCTTAATTGTTTACTTAATCATAGGAAAATTTTCACTCATCAATCATCAGCCCACCAGGGTATACTACACTATCTCCACTCCACAAAAGCTGGTACTCAGCATGCATTCCTTCTACTTTCATTGTTTCCATCTCTTTCCAACTTTTCCTTTGATCTCCACTCTCCCAGAACAGAGGGAGAAGCTACAGGACCTAGTAGCAATAATCCTACAAAAAGAAGAAAAATAAGAGAGGAAGGGAAAAATGAAGACTTAAATAAAACTAAGATATGAGGAGCAGAACAGAGATATCAAAGCACTGGCAGACTCATTCTCAGAAGCACTACAAAGCACACAACTGTGATTCCTTCACTCCAGCCATGCTCTATTACAATAAACACAAGTCACTAAGCTGCAGGTGCCCTCTGGACATTTACCTCTGACATGGAGAATATTTGCAGTAGGGGACTATTCAGGCAGTAGCAGATCGAAATACAGAGGTGAGATGACAGGACCCTTTTCACAACAGACTCCTAAAGGGTATCCTGCCTGCCACTGCAGCCACCTGTCCCATTTACCTCTCTCATGGCCCCTGGTCTCCAAGTTTGTTTATCAGGGAATGACTGCTATCTCAAGTATGACATGTCCTCAACTTCTCACTTAAACAGGTGTTATTGGGGGTGAAGGGTTGAGGGTGGTGTGGCCTTTTTCCAGAAACAAAGAAGTATCAGAGCAGTCTGGAAGGACACCCTGATCAGATGTGGCCACATACTGTAACCTTGTTCTCCATTTCTTTTTCACCACTTAACCTTTATGAAAGGAACTGTTTGCTAAATAGACAATGTATCAGCTGCTCTGTCCCAATTCCAAGACAGATGCATGTTACTCCTCTTCTCAGCTGAGCCACAAGGACCTGAGAGCAACCCCTTCTCTGGCAGTAGGAAAGGCTCTATCAGGGACACAGACTGCGCTCACACACTCCAGGTGACAGAATTACTGTGGTTTATGGAGTTACCAACTCCAATCACGATGTGATGATTGTCCAAAAGGTCACTAAATAGAACAGCTTCATTCTCATTGCTCTCCTCATTAAGCTTAAAGTCACAGAGACACTTGAAACTCATCTCTTTTACTTTGCCACTGAGGCTTGCTAAGAGCATGGCTGGCAGCCAGCCATTTTGGCCCAGACTGCCAGTGCGATTGCTTCCGACAGCGTAACCATCCACACACACGGCTATTTCTGCCCTGAGCTGTAAATAACTGCACAGAGCAGTGAGCAGCAGCCAGCCTGGGCACCAGCCAGCCCCCAGCTGGTAAATACCCACACAAGTAGCCTGGCTGGACTGCTACATGTTCCCTTCAGTGATTCCAGGACTGGGTCTGTTCTCTGATGTCATTTTAGACAGAAAAGTGGGCACAGGAAGGGAAGTTCAGAGGGAAAATTTCCAACAGCTCCTTCAACAGAAGGCAATACACTGGCAGAAGTCACTCACTCTCCCAGGAGGAACAGCCTAGTAACACTTAGAGAATATCCAGGTAATTTAGGATTGCATGGTACTACAAAGTGTATGTGGTACCTGCAATATGTACAAATCTGCAATTTAGACAGAAAAAAAAGAGAGACCACAAACGTGCATTTGCATGAACATACTCCCACTGCAGTACAGCAGCATGGTTACTTGTTTTGACTAAAGTACAAACTATCCCAGAACACTTAGAAGCAATGCAAGAGAAGATATAACAAAACAATGAAAGAGAAAACTGAGTTAAAAATGACCACAGCACTCTGTGAAATGAATTTGCTGCTGTACTGCTTCTACAGACCAGTGCACTGAGGCACCACAGTGAAAGTTTTCTCTCTCAAAAAGCTTTACACGTTGCCTTTGCAATCTTAGTGTTATAATTTGAATTATCCGGTAAACGGTGTGAAAAAATAATCTGATTTAATGACTCAACAGTGGGCACAAGATTAAAGTTTTCTGTCCCACACTTTTTTACAGAGAGTTTCCTACTCATAACTGTAAAAGTCTCATTTGAGCTTTCTTAAATGTCAGTTTCAAGCTTTGACACAAAAATAAACACTGATGTCATTTGTTACAAATGTAATAATGGATTATGAAAAAGTGATGAGCAGACGTGAGAAAAAGCTAATATATGAGTTACACTGACAGTTACAGGCTGCAGGCTCAAAATATTTTCATCCTCTTTATTACTTTTGATACGTAAGATGTCTTTAGTCCATTCCTAATTACCAGTGTAGCACAGCTTGATTAGAACTGCAACACATTGCTAATGGTGGTTTCACATTATTATTTCACTAAAACATGCTTCACCTTGGAACTGTCCAGCTGGACTTGGGTAATGGGTCAGACCTCAGAGGTGTAATGGAGCTCCCACTGCCTTCAGCAGCGCTGCACCAGCTCCTACTGACAGAGAGTCTACTCTGACCACTGCTGTGTTTTCAAGTAAAACAGACAGAGGTGACACTGCCCTTCCTGGAAAATCCCTGCCACACGAAGGCACACAGAGTTGTTTGGTGCAGGACAGACCCCGTACCTCATTCCTTCCGTGGATCTGTTCTGGTGGTTGCGGTAGAGCTGCGGGACGCCCAGCATGGCCTCGGTGAACACGGCGAGGAAGCCCAGCGTTTCCACAAAGAGGGACGAGTCCAGCCACAGGTAAGTGATGTACCCAGTCACACCAGTGAAGGTGAGGACGCACTGCAAGTAGTCTGTAAACTTGCTCCAATGCCAAAAGTAGTTCAAGTCAAAATCTGCAACAGAACGGGAACGCAAGAGCAATCAAGTTATGTTCTCCCAACCAACTCTAAGTTAATCGGGGGGAATTGAGAACTGGGAAGCATGAGGGAGCCACAGTCAGTCTTTGGAGGTAGGGCATGGCAGAAAATGAGGGAAAGGATTAAAAAAAAAAAAAAACAAAACAACCAAACAAACACTCTCCCCATCCTCTCCCCTCCCAACCCACAAAAACAACAAGAAAAATAAAGAATAACAGTCCTGACTTCAGAATCACTTTTTGGGGGCTGTTCAATAAAGAAACAATAAAAAATGCTTGCAAGCCAATAAAATATTTACAAAGATGACTTTTTAAAAGAAAGCCTTTTAAAAATACCTTCATATACCAAACATGAAGGACTCTGGGTACTACTCTAGTGGAGCTGGCATAGGAAATGTTTCACAAAAAACTTCCCAACACTAGTAACAGGCCTCTACCTTCCAAGTCCCTCAATCCAAGCTGCTTAGAAGGTCACCTGAAGTCCACAGCTCTGCTCCCTGGTACAGTTCAGCTGCCTGTGGTGAAGGGCAGGCTGCCAGTGCAGCTGGTACAGTTTTACTGAGGCAGGTACAAGAGTGTGGCAAGAATCCCCCTGGAAAGAGGCCTCCCACAGAAGTCATAGCTTTTCACTCCATGGAGGAAACATTTGCCTTTGCCAGTACCAAGGAGTGCAGGGTGTGCACCCATTCCTGCACCCATCAGAACAAAACACTGAACCACAGAACACAATATCCTCTTCTTGAGGGAAGCACAGAAGCAACAAACCAACTGTGGCAGTGGCTTGGCACATTAACAGCAGATCGCTGGAAGATACGAAGCTGTCTTAGTGATGAATAATAAAATACACAGCCCCACAGCCACTGACTGTATAGCAAAATAACAACATCATTTTTATAAGAATGCCACAATAACTTTTCATTAGCAGGTGCTGTACCTGCCTTCCTTTCTTAGGAGCACTTTCAGTTAAAAATACTTACTTCAGATCAACTGGACTCTGTTAAACACCAAGGTGATGAACTAGTCCTAACAGGGTTACAATCAGCCCAAACCCGTGCAACACACTGCACATCACTAGAAGATTTCTGTTGCTGCCACTTCAGAAGTAGTAGAGGAAGCTTCAAAAAGAGTCCTATTGCTAGCTCAAGCAAGGAAGGCATCAACCTCCACTAACACAAACAACAAATTCATTGGAATGGGAATACAGGCACTTAGCTGCCTAAGGATACACACACATGCTAAGTAATAGCTTCATTTTCTGCACCTTTTCATACCATTATCAGTCTGGCCCTCAGACACCCTTTATGAACTAGTCTCCTCCTTTCAGTCCTTAGCAAGCCCACACCTCAGGACACCTCCAGCCTGCACCCAGGTGAATCGTTTTACTTTGCCACACAAAGAGGAAGGCAAAACTTTATGGGCAGGAGCCACAGCCAACCTGCAGCATTGTCTACCCAGAACTGAATGAAATGACCTGTGCCAAACCACTGTCAATGTAAATGTTGACTTTCAGCATTTTATGGTAGTTGTTACTCAGCCTCAAAATTCAGGGACACGAGACTTAATAAAACTTAGACCCAGTGCTGGCAGAGCCCATACAGCACATGAACCATATCCATTTTTGGAGCTTTGTGAAGGTTTTTCTTTTTGGAGGAAACCTTCCTACCAGCTGTCAGATCTGCCCTGGATACTCTGTGTTTCTCCTCCTGCATTGTCTATGCAAAGATCCTTTTTAAAATACCCATCCCTAGACACCAAATTCTTATTTTCCCAGTTCATCTTCACAATAGAAATTAAAGAACTAAAACTACATCAAAGGAATATAAGTTTAGGAAGTTCACGAAACCAAAAAAGTCAACATGCACACAGCTACCACAAGATCAGCTACAAAATCCATGGATCCATGCAAACACTTCGAACATAGATGAGAAAACCTTTGTGTAAAACAGGACTTCAGCTGAAGCAGGAGAACTAATTACTAGCATAGGAAAGGGACTGAGATTCTCTTTTGCTCAAAACTATCATGATGCTAGATAATCTCCATTTCACTGTCCTAGTTTATAAGGTCTAGTTTCTGCTCTAAATTTTGCTTGGTAATGTATTCAAGAAAGAAGGAAAGAAGGGGAAAATGGAAGAAGGGAAGAGCAGACAAAAGAGACAAGCAATTATAAGCTTGGTAATAGCTTTGCAGAAAAACATCTGAGTGATTGTAAAAACAACCCAATATGTAATCACTAATTGCTCTCTTAACAGATGTGTCTTCCAGATGTGTAAGTCTATTTTAGGACACTACACATCACCACAATCTGCATTACTGAAAATAAAAAAATAGTAGAGAATGACATACCTGACTTTTCACAAGGGTTGTAGTTTCTCTAGCCCTTCTTTGAACTGCTCAAGTGCTTTGCCACATGATTGCTTCTTTTTAGCCAAAGCTAAAGCTTATTTTCTTTGACAAATGCTTTCAAAAATTCAGAGGGAAAAAAATCACATACCCATCACTTCAAGGTCTGGAAATAAACTGTGACTCATTTTTCCAAGTGGCTCCCTTCTCAAGGGGGTCCAAACACATTAGTTTTGTAATGGGAGTGATACACTTTTAAAGAAAAAAATGTTGATTCTGCTATGTACAATGACAGGTATATGCAAATAAAGGCTTTTAAATGCTTAAAATAGAAAAGAAAAAAAAAGGAGTTTTAAAACAGAACAAAATCCACATATATGTGCAAACCAGTCCCATCCCAAGACGATAACCATTGCCCCAGACAGTGTCATCTGAGAACTGAACAAAGATATAAATATTATTGCAAACATTATTCATGAAGACAATTCTGAATAATAAATGTGATATTGGGACTTCTGCCCCCGATCATCCTTTTTCTTTAAAAGGATAAACCAAGAAATCCCACTGTACAACTTATTTCTAGCAAGCATCTTAAAAACTGTCTAAGTTAAATGTGGATACACCTCTTTCTACTCCCTGAAATGGGAAGGCACTGCCTGCCCAGCTCACTCCATCCTGCCCACAGAGAAATCCATGACGTGGGTTTGTAACCACACTCAGCTGGTCCTGGTCAAGCAGTAACTCCCACTCACTAACATCCTGTGTGCTTCAGAATTGGCATCACTGTGGTGAAAGGTACAGTATTTTATTACCCACGGCTGAGCTCTTTCATCCACTCAGTGAGTTGCATTTTAAGCGTGTTAATCCATTGATAGATGAGAGATTTATGTTGGAAAATCCTATTAATGCTGGGGGAAGGAGCTGCTTGGTAGGTTTTTTGTGCACTGACTGGAGAAAACTCTACACAGCTTGAGGGTGAAGAAGGATGAGATTAAAAGACCTCCCTCCTCTGGGAGGCACACTGCCTGTCAGATACAAAAAATGTAAAGCAGCCAGAGACAGCATTGTAAATAACAATGGTTAGCACCAGTTGGGCCAAAACGCAAGTAGTAAATTCAAGTTCCTGGTGTGGGATAGATGCCAAGTGACACATACAAGAGTCCACAGTATCAACTGTCACTTGAGGATGACACAGAGGTCCAAATAGTTACATTATTTTTAGTCGAGAAACATTTTATACCAAGCCAGCTACCACGCTAATTCCTTTTGGGAAAGTGAAGCAAAGACTTTGACATCCTAAATATTAATTGCTGTAGCTCTCAATTTCTCTTGCTAGTTGCATCTTATTTTGTGCCTTGACCTTTCTAATTCTGTACCTACATCCTTGCACTACATTCACTTACACTTGTCCATAGACATTTGACCCAGCTCCCCCTTTTTGGCTGGTTCCTTCCTCATTTTGAGGTCACTGAAAAGCTTGTAATTTCCATTTCCTGTCTTTCCAATGTGGGAGAGTTTGAGCCCTTTGTGTAGCTTTGCCAAGGAAATAAACTCTTTCCTTCCTATGAAGGCTCCTGGTTTTACTCTCCCCCTCACTCCTTATGAACACCATGAACTCACAGTCACCCACCCAAATTGCCTCCCGTAATGTAACTCTTGACCTCCTGTGTGAAAAACACTGCTCACTAACTCCTCCTGAGAGCACGCTGGACAGACAGTCTCTAGCCCTGAGAGCCTTTCTAAACAGATGACTGGGTAGTTAATCCTCCTCCCCCCTTGCTATACAGCTAATTCTTGTGTTTTGTGAGACTGTGCTGCTGTTCAAAGGATGTCCAATTGCCATCATCTGACTGCGGACCACAGTGCCTGCCCACCTGACCTGTCCCTGCCTCACGATCAAAGGAGTCCAGCCCCAGCAGTCAGATGTCCAACGCCTCCCTAAACAACACTGGAATCCAAAACCCGAGGGCTTAGATGCTGTGAAAGAGCCTGATAAAGGTAATTTATCCAACCTGGAAGAATTACAAAATGCAGTCATGGCTGGGAATTAGTTCAGGTTATTAACCATGGTCTTTTTACTGTAACACGTACACACTTTGAAGATGCAGGAGCTGCAACTCTCTGTGCTGCCTGTGGGCTACAGTGCAAGTCTCTCTCCTCACTTGCTCTTTTGCTCATCTCCAGAACTTGTGGTCTCTGCTGTAAGAGGGGTTCAGCTCTGAGCAGCAGGCAAATATGATGTGGTTCCTCATCCCAGCCCAGCAACAAGGGCAACATTTTGGACAGCTACAAGATCCAGCCTTGTATCCCCAGGCTGACAAGAGAAATTAACTTAGACTTCTTACACCTCCAATGAGTGCTCTAAGCTATACACAGGTCCTGCACTCAGCAGTGGCATCTTAAAAATAAATTTTGCCACGTTCTCTGAAGAGGACTTGGGAAGCACCTGGCACAGGAGCTTGGGCCCAGGCAGTGGATTCTGAAAAGGAGACTTTTACACTTGGAGTTCTTCAGCTGCAGCAAATCTTCAGACATTTGCCGCAGGCATCATCTGTCTCCCTGGCAATCCTGATTTCAGCTGTCTCATCTTAAAACAGCAGCAGGATTGCAGAGAAGCATGCTGGCTAGCACTCCTCACCTTGCTCCTTCTGAGCAGCTCCCAGTCAGAAGGGTGAGTTTCTCTGATGCTCTGTTCTAAAATCCCTGCGTAGCCCACTGGGCACCCAGGGAATAACTGAGGTGACAAGAGAAGGAAGCCTCTGCATGACTGTTACTGGTGATCCAAAACTTCTTCTCTCACTCTCATCATCCACATATCCAGCTAGGCACTTTCCTCTTTCCTTCCAGAAAGAAGGAAGGCAGCAGCACTACAGACAGACAGTGAGAACTGATACATTTAAATTTTCTTTCCTCCTTTTTAAGAAGTGATAGAAACCTGCAAATGCTGTCTGAAGCCAGCATTTCTTTTACACTCACTGGGACTAAAAAGGGACTTGTTATCTTTCACGTATGGCACAAAAGAGAAAAAATGAATGCTTAGCATCAAAAAACTTCTGGCTCTGATCCAAGCCACTGTCCTTTTGAAAGGACATTGTCTATAAAGAGATAATGTTCTCCACCTCCACTCCTTCAAGCCCATAACCTAGGAATTTCTGAATCTCAGTACTGTTACATATCTGCTCAGTCCTGTCACCACAGTACTTCAGCATCTCTCAAACATTCCCTTCTATCTGGCTTCCACACTGGCTTGTACCCAAACACTGTCACTTTTTTCTCTCTAGCACATCTAAAATAGGAGCAAAATATTCCAGAGGGTCTTGAACCCCTTCTGAAAGTATCACCCCAGCCTATACTAAACAAATTACTCTCCCCTCCAATGAAATCCATTTTTTACATCCCTTGGCTCATACAGTGCCTTCTCTTGGCCACATCTAGACAAATGTCAGTTCATTAAAGCCAGTCCTTCTAGTATTTGACTCTCCTCAAAGGCCCAGCACAAGTCCTTTAGTTAACGAAAAGTAACCAGTAGATTTCAAGTGAGAGGGGAAAGATGTCAAATCTTAATTGCAGAGAAAAACTCTGAAAGCCTGACCCACACAAACCTTGAAGATTCATACAAAGAACTTTTGTTTTTAAAAGCTCCCTAGAGTTTGCAGTACTTGATGGAGAACAGAATACCTGAGATCAGAAGTTCAAGCCTGATGAAACGTCCTCTACATCAACATTATTCCTATCTCCCCTCAGTCATCTCCTCTAGTTTGAAGCCAAGTATTTGCCTTGGGGTTTTTTGCCTCATTTTATGTAGTGTCACCATCTTCTAAAATCTTTTATGCTGGGTCTCTGTTTTGTCACATCAGGTTCATGCTTTTTTCCTCCCATCAGGGTTATCACCCACACTTCTTTCTTCTTCTCAAAAAAAATTATACGTCAGTGGGCTGACATTTTTTCAGCACCGTTCCCCCAATCCAGGGTTTCTCACTCATATTCCACACTGTCCCCCAGTACACACCTACAAGCATCAGCAACTGCTCTGTCCTTCTCCTTCAGGTCCTACAGGGTCCACTCTACCTCCTCACCAAAGGGAATTAGCAATGGCATGGTTAAGAAACATGTTAGTTACAACTGCTTCAGAAAAATCTGACAAAAATGCCTTAGTACATATGAAAAAGTCAAATAATCCACACTCTATTTCTTAACACCCTGCCTTCCCCATTAATGCACTACATCCCTGATTTTACAGCCTTTGGGTTAGGGGAAACCTTTGAATACCACTTAGCACAGTGTGCTTCACCAGAGATAATTAGCAATAACACCTATCTTGACCATTTTGTGACCCTTAAAAAACAACAACTTAAAAGTTACAATTTAGTCTGAAAGTTTTACCTCTGCTGCTAAAAGCACACAGGACAATCAGACTGAAGAGCTAAATCAAAGTATTCATACCCTGGGCACCCTCTGTGCAGCTGACAGCCTTTGCTGTGCTATCTGCAGCGTAATTTGCTTTGTACACAGCTTCAGTTTATGAGAGTCTCACAGTGAAGAAGAGAATAAATTCAGAGAAAAATGCAGTTATATAAACCCACAAAATTAGGTTGACCTTTAACTCATCTTTGAGAATTTTCATTGTCTTACAAAAGGATGCAGAACTGTTTACATCACTTGTGCCGCACTGATACCAGCCCTGTCAACGTTTTAATTTGTGTGTTGATATATATACACCTAAATATGCCTGCATACACATACTCTTCCTCACACTACTGCTAATGTTATAAGCATTAAAAAGAAAGCAAAATTATACAACCAAGCAGGGGAGAACAAAGATTTTTTTGTTCTAATACAGAGGAAGTTTTAGCAAGTATGGTGTCTGTGAACAAGGTTCCAACTGTCGGGCTCAGAAACTGCTGGTGAATGCCAGCTGAGCTGGGAAATGCACATGGAGCAGCACAGCTCAGCCCAGCCACCTCTGCACATCACTGCAGAATGAGTGTAACCACTTCGGGGGCAGCCAGAAGGAAGCTCCTACCCCAGTCTCTCCCACAAAAAGCCTGCAGAAGAGTACTCTGCATTAGACCCTTCCAAACCAAGGACATTTCTTGGAGTTCTTGAGATAGAAGATGCATTTGAGGCAATCTTGCAACCACTCTACCCCTGTGCAACATAAGTTAACCAAACTATTTGCTTCCCAAGTCCAGATGAGAGAAAACGCCAGGTCTCCACTCCTGGTGTACTAGTAGGCCTGTAAGATTAGGAGAAGAAAAAGAAGAGAGACAACCACCACCACAGACACATGCCAATATTGCTATGAGGGTAAGGCACTCAAGCCTAGACAGATCTAAATCCAGGTAGCTATAGGACTGTATTTCCCCTGTAAAGATTGGCTTCCCCAGCAGCATCACTACTGAACCTACTGTGCTACTGCTACTTTTGCCTGTTCAATACAGAAGTCTCTCCCCTTTCTATTCCAATGTATTGGCCATTCTTCTTTGTCATTTGCCCACGAGATTGTCTCAACAGTAGGCAATAGCAGCAATCAGCTGACTTATGACTGATGAAGGAAAACAGCCTTATAACTAGGCAGATCATGGGGCTTGGAAAGCCACTGGAATGAGGTAGCAGTGGCCCAAAAGAACCAGCACTCTGGAAAATAAGCTCTGTATTTGAAAGGTGGAGTGAAAGCAGCACAAACAGCTTTAGAAACCATGTGACTCAGAGCAAGCATGGACCTCAGGAGGAACTCCTCATCTACAGTGCAGCATGGCAGTGAAATGGGAAGCCCAGGGAACACTACAGCAGAGTTTTGAAGAATCTGGGCAGTCTTGGCTTTCACTACAAATACTTTTCATTCTTCTCACCTCCTGTATCAAGAGCATGAAAAACCCCAGAGCAAGTCAAACTAAAGCAGTGCCCCAACCCTTCACCTGCAAGAGCTGTGAAGTCAGGCCTTTGCTCCCAACTGTGCCAATGATGGAGGTGGCAGATAAGAGCTAAGCTCACTCTTCTTTTGGCCAGATACGCCTTCCTATGCTAACTATAGAAAGAGACTTCTTTCTCTGACAGCAAGATAAGCAGGGATGATGAGAATGTCACAGCAAGAAGAACGTGTAGTACCACGTTTCTATTTTTACAATAATTTCAACAATATTTTACACTATCCTCAGCATGGTTTATCGAAGCTATCATCCACAGCCCTACCAGGCAGTACACAAAGGCCTGCAAAAAAGACTAAAATGGAGTAAAATCAGCACTGCAGAGCAGGCAGCCTTGACTCCAAAATTCTTGTAGCTGGGAGTTATAAACGCTCTATGAAAACAGTTTAATTTATTTTGAATAGTACTGAAATTTATTCTTTGCAGCTTAAGTCTCAGAAGATATCAAAACTACCATAGTATTAGAAACAATATGCACTTATCATACCCCTTCTCATTCAAAGACTGTAATTAAAGAGATGAGTAATACTTTTTCCTAAATATTAAAAAACCAAGCTGTGCATTAGGCCAGATGCAGGCTGACTCAGATTCCACCAGGCCAAGGATTACAATGCCAGGCTGCATGCATAACACAGCAAGGTACTCCCAGAAACTGGAACTAACTGTCAAGTAATACTTTACCACCTTTTGAACTGCACATCTCTGGGAAAAACGCTGATAAATGATCCCTCTCTTTTCCAGCCCTGTCTGAGTTTGACTTGCCTGAGACCCTACCTCCTCTACTGTGAAGACAACACATAAAGAAGGCATTTGTGATTTTTTTTCACATACTGAAGTCAGACACACACAAATTAGTGTGTAATTACGTATACAACACAAAGCTAAACACTCTTCTTAAAAATATAAATTCATCTCCTCATTTAGGATTTTTGGGGGCAAGTTTAATCCTTGTTTCCTAGGTAACCCAGCACCAGCCAAGACAAACTCTAGCCCCCAAACTGGCCTTAGTAATTTAGCAGCCAAACAGAATAATGCCTTGTACAGCAGCCACCTTTGCTAAAACAATGGTGTGGCCTGCTAAACACCTCTTGGCCATTACCTCAGTTAACCTCAGAATAACCCATTTTAGTTCTGACAGTTTAATGCTTCAAAGTCACCACAAGCATGTAGGAAATTGCAGGAAGTTTTTGCCTCTTTTTTCACTCACCTCTCTCCTCTTCCCAGTCCCTGCTACATACACAAAAATCAGATTAAGTTTTCTTTACTTGTCTGAACTGCATTACAAAGATGCTAATATCTCAAAATGATGGCACAATCTACTCCATTTCATAGAGCTTCCTTTCAAATATCTATTACAGTTAATAATAATAGAGTAGACTGGTGAACAAGAATCCCATTTTCAAAAATAAATAGTATTTCAGGATTTTTGTTCTATGCTGGAATAAAAAGAAAGACTTTGGGAAATCTGGGGGAAGATGAAGAGAGAGGCAAATATGCTGATGGGATTTGGGAATCATTCTCTGATTTGAATTAAGGGCCTTTCAGCTCAGTTTTTCCATGCCCTATGCAAGCACTGAGTCATGAGACTATTACCCACTCATGTCTGGAAACATCTCCTAAACTCTGATCAATTTTGACCAAATTCATTGAAATCATTTATATATGTGTTTTTGTGAAGACTTGACCATTCACCAGTGACAAACCTTATCCCTCAATAATAAATTCACTAATTTCTGGCCAGCAGTAGCAAAAAAGTCTCAACTTAAAATTTCTCATTTGCTACCATAAACATAATTTAAGTATACTGAAATTTATAAAGGTGACTATGGAAATTGATCTACTTAAAAAAAAAAAAGGTAGGTAGATAAAGTTGGAAATAATTCCAATCTCCATGCAAGTTTCTAGGGAAAAGGGAATAAAAGAATTTCTGGTACCAGAAGGTTTTCCAGAACTTACATGCCTGTAGTGTCCCCTCACAACCTTTAAACCAAAACTCATTCTATTTACAACAAGTCTGCACAGATCTAAATTACTGTATATGGACATCAAACAGTAGGAATTTCCACACAAATTACTCCACTGCATTAGCAGAAAGAATTTATAGGGAGGGAGATCAGTAGAGTTTCACTTGAATGCCTGCAGACTGACTTGTAACTGGAGGAGCTAAGCAAGACAGAACTTCCCTGAAAGAGAATTTCCCCTTCCCAGCTGTTTAGTTTAACCACAGATAAATACCTGTTTTGACAAGACCAGTGGTTTTTATGTAAGGTGCACTTCTGAACACCACAGTTTGTGAACACCTTGTGCCTGCAGTTTAATGCTCCAGAGACTTAACAAATCTCCACATCTAGAAAGAAAGGTAATGGCAGTAGATTTAAGGAACTGGCTCTGTCATTAAGAGTTTGGTGGTGACACAGGTATGCATTCACAAACTGTTCACATTTCCCAGCAGAAGTTTAAGCCCCTCTCATCCCCCTCAATTTAAAAAGGACAACTGTTTAGCTCCCTGAAGCATTTCTCACTGAAGCCACAAAATGTGGGCTTTTCTCTTTCTTTTTTTAAGATGTTACACACACAAAAAAAGAACAAGCCTGCATTTTAAGCAAGATCTGTTCATTTATTTGGTTCAAAAAATAACCCCACAAAGTGTTCTGTCAGTACAACTAAGGGGGCAAGAATGAGTGGAGGGAAAAAAAAAGGATCAAGAATCTCTTCGGCACTGCTGCTAAGCATCCTGGCACGCAGCCATTGCTAGAGGAAAAAGACTTTGGCTATTATGCCCTTTATAAATATTTTTACTTTCAAAAAGGACAACAAAAAACCTCCAAACCGAAACACATAGAAGACAGTGCACTGGAAGTGTTCCCCAGTGAGATGACTTTGCCACCACGAGGAACCATCCTTTTCTCCCTGGCCAAGTGATCCTGGGATTTGCCAGGATTGCTGTGTCCCTTTCATACTGTGCACTCAGGAGTGCAGGGGATGTGGAGAACGATAGGTGAACCATAAACAAGGAGCTGCAAACAACAATACTATCCACAAAATCATTACATTTATGAGTTCTGCAGTGAAGAAACAGTGAATTTCTTTAAAAAGTGATCAGTTATTTGGTATCTACTGTACACAGAAATTAAATGAGGAACTTGCAGAAAAGACTATTTTAAGCCATTTCAATATTAAGTTTGCCCTATTCCCTAAGTGCACAGTTACTTGTTCTACTACAACCTACTCTCAACAGGGGGATGAAGAAAGGCATTAGGGAGTAAATAGCATTCCCAAAGACAGTAAAAAATTGAAGGCAAAAGACATCTTCTTAAAACAACTGCTCCTGATTTTTACATGCCAACGGGTGCAAAGACAAGAAAGGGCAGCAGTAGAAAACATTAACATAAGCAAGGAGTCACTGCAAGTTTGTCATGGTTTGTATAAATGGACAAAAAATAGGGGTGATGGGAAGCAGAGAAATTCAAGACCAGCAATTGCTTTTTTCCAAAGGCTATACAAACTGGAGATAAGGAGGGGAAAAAAATTTACCTAGCAACAACTGCAGTTCGTGACATTTACAATGCAGTCTACTAAAAAGCCACTTTAAGAATGGAGAGGATGTAGTAACTTAGTATTATCATAAATATGAAGATAAACATCAAGTTTTAAAGATTAAGTAGGCACACATAAAAATGCAGGAAGCTTGCAAGTGTGTATAACACCAAAGCAGTCTATGTATTTTAGAAACAGAAGCACTGGCCCTGATTTTGATGGGAAAAAAATCCCACCATATACCTTAAGCGAAGAAACAGAGATACCCTGAATATTTAAAATGTTCCATCTCCCAAATTCTCTTCAGACTTTTGAATTGCACTGGGTAATAGTAAAAAAGACAGCTTTAAGCAGCTTTTAAAAATAAAAAATGTTTCCCTGAAATACTCAGAATCTGTCTTCCTTTCACAGATTTCTATTTCTCTGTGGAATCAGTAAGGATGAACAAGACCCTTTTTTATAAATGTACAATGCAAGTTAAAATAGATCTGTCAGAACTGAATTCTGAGGTTTGGGTTTTTTCCCCTACCCATGGGAGGGGACACGGGATCCTGATGCAGTAGATGTAATGCATACTGATCACGGAGCAGAGCAAAGAGAAAGTAGGGCACACCATAAATGCATCTGAAAGGCGACCTTCATAACTTCAGGAATAATGGTGCTACTGTTGTTCCCTCCTCAAGGAAAGAAACATGCTGATTACAAGTAAATCCAAGTGTTTGGAGAGAGACTGTGTACACCCCAACCCTCACCATAAATTCACAATTCACCAGAAAACACCACCTCTTCTGCTGCTGATTCGAGACAATACAGGAAGCAGCTTCTCGTGAAGAGCGAAGTTACAGCCTTTCTTCCCCAACCTCTCAGTGTTATGTCACCTCCTCCTACAGACAGAGACTGCACACCATTCTCTTAGTTACAAGACAAGATAACATTCTGAAGCTAAAAACATTTGCTCTGAAGCATAAAACAAAATCAAATTTTGTAATGTGATTATGCACACTCCTAAAGAGGCCTATATTTGCCAACCTATTAATATCATTGAAATCACTAATGCACAGCTTTAACGAGTCAAATACTACATCTAAAGAATTACTGGCTGGTGCATTGGAACCAGAGCTTAGAAGGCTTTGTCTGCTTCTGCAAGAATAATTTTTTTACTTTTTTAGTTTTGCTTAATAAAAATATCTCATTTATTCTAACAACAAGAAACTGATTGGAGCTGAATAACATCTGCTTTGTTCTGTGTCTTTGAATAGTGACTGAGAGTATAAAAGAATGAGAAAAAAAGAGTAAATTAATGTTACTAAAAATCTATCTAAAAATAATATCCACTTCACTTGTTTTTAAAAAAGAAACATTTCCACAAAATGAGCCTTCAGATTAAGCATTGACGTTTATTTACATTTTTTAATTAAAGTTATTTCACACTTCTATTTTAAATTAATTTTCAATTCAAGTGGCTTGCTGTAAGTTGCAAGTAAAAGTAATGCAATATATGATCATTTAATGCATTTTTTAACACAAAAATGTAATTTGAACGGATCATTACTAAAATAGATAGGTATTCCATTTACACATATCACCACATGAGCCAAACTTTCTTTAGTAAAGATGCAAAATCATTTGTTTTATTCTCATATTTCTTGCTTGGTAATTCAAATAATGATTTTAAAAGGTAGCTCAAACACCAACCTTTCTTTTCACAAAGAGAGAAAAACCTTTAACAACATAAGATTTCCTCATCAGAGCTTTAATGAAGTAGAGCCTTTGGAAGTCAAAGGGACATGGTTTGGGCCTTGAAACAGAAACAACTGTTTGAGGGACAGGACTCTGAAGTGAATTCAGGACCTGATATGACTTACAAAAAAGTCCTTCCACCTTAATGCTGTCTCTTCCTTGACATAATGTCCTCTACAACCCCCCAGTAGTGATGGTTGCAATCTGGAATGTGGCTGTAAGCCAGCACTGCTCAACATTCTGTGCTGCCCCACCACTGAATGTCTCAATAATTTGTCCCAAGACCTAATGCAACCAGCTCTCCTGAAATCATCTATTTCAGGTGCATGCACCAGTAAAAAGCATCAAGCTGGAAGGCATGGGAGCAGATGATGTACTGCCTGTCTCTGAAAGCTTGACTGTCACGTCTCAGTGAAGGTGAGCCAGAGCACAGTCAATACACAGGCCAAATCTGCTCTGCTGCAGCATTCCCATCAAACAGCCTTCACACTTACTGCCAAGGTCTATGCCATTTTCCATAATAATGCCCACCTCCCCAGCACTCAGGAACAGAACTGACAAATCATTTGTAAACAAGCTTCTTCTCTTCAGCATTTGTAAGTCAGTCTCTGGGCACCTGTTAACTGCCCAACATCAGAAGTGACAACTTGGCATCCACACCAGAAGTGTTTGGTTTGGTGTTTGTTCTTCAGTGCACCTTGGGCCTACAGGTTCATAAAAACTTTCTAAAAAAAAATAAAGCCAACTGTGAACTTACTGTTGCAAAAGAAAATCAGTAAGTAAGATTTGGTAAGGCAGGTGATTTGCCCCGATGAAGTGCTGATCTCAGCATCACGGAAGGCAGCATTCATCTTGTCAGACTTGAGATCTGGAGTCCAACCCACCAGACTGGGCCTGGCATTCAGGCCCTGTGCAATTCATGGAGAGAGACTGGCTTGCCATCAGCTTCTGCTGGCCTCTCTGTGAGTCAAGGATAGAACCAGGCAGCATGCCTTTTTCTTCTGTGGAAAACGCTGAGATTTCAGATGTTTCTCCATCCCAAGGCAAGAAGAAATCACACTAACATTAAAAGAAGGGGAATCAGCAGTACCTAAACAGCCTAGGGGACAGGATGCTGGCTTCAGGCTCCCACTGAGGGCTCTCTCTCCTGCCTACAGCCTGGCTTACCAAGAAACCATGAGAGCCACTTTGCTCACACCGATACACTCGGAGTTACCTGTGCAAGGAGGAGCCTCCTCAGTTTCTCATACCCCATGCAAGTGCTGTGATACTGGTTTGCAGCCTGTATAACTGGAGTGATCAGCTCCAGTCTTTACAGGGCTACAAGCATTCAAGGGCAGAGGCAGAGATGAACTAAATGGGCAATGAGGGCTAAAGAGAGCCAACTGCATGCACCTTCTTGTGGTGACAACAGGGGATGAAGAACGTACAGGAAGGCAGGAGCACCTACACCCCCTGCATTAATTCAGTCTTTCTCAGCATTCCCACAGGATACAGATACAGAGCACCCAGGTTCTCCTGCTTCATTCTCCTGCTTCAGCTAGGACACAAAAGAAAATTTCCTGTGTCATCTCTCAAAAGCAAACAGCCAAGGCAGACTGGCTAAGATCTTTCTTCTCTCACTTGAAATGTCCTTCTAGAGTTTGAAAACCCATTTCTAATGAATAATCTTTGGTGCAGTACTGCTTGCAAAGTGGGAGTGTGGCGTGGGGAGAAAATGGGAATCTTTCCATAAAATAAAGCCATCGCAAATTGTTTTCAGTCCAGGATGGTCAGTGTACTGTATTACAGGTTAAAAGCATGACATTTGTGTCTAAATAGAAAAGGGTTTATTTTGTTTTCCCTTGGTACAGCAATGAAAATGGTAAAGCAGTGATGCTTCAGTGATAAGTGCCTTTCAATCTCCAGCATAAGGAAATGTCTTGTTAAAATGGCATTATTTATAAGAGCTTCAGAAGCATTGATTTATTAAATATATTCCCTATTTCTAGCTTACTAGAAACTAGTAACTTCATATTCCCAGTGAACTTTAAATAATTAAGTAGCTCAAATAAAACATGTAGGACATAAAACACGGTGAAAAAATAATTCCGGCAGCGTACCACGATCAGGTTGTACCTTGAGCATTACCTCCACATACGGTGAATAGAGCATCTCATGTCAGTTTAGACATCCTACTGTCACACCAGCCCCTTGTAGCACCATTTTAATTGGGACCAAGTGAGTGCTGCCACCCAGCTCAACACTTTGGGTCACCTCATTGTCCACTCCTCCCACTCCGCATACAGCAGTGGGTACAGCTATCTCATTTTCAACAGAAGCAAAAGTCCTGAGCAAATAATGCCCTCAAGGTTCTAACATATCAAAGGAGCAGCTTTCCAATGTGACAACATCTGCCTTTCCTATGGAGTACATGTTGGGAGAGGCAGCAGCAGAAACTGAGTGCAAGCTATGCCCCATCTCCTGTACAGGACATAACTTTAATGTTGACAGATGTTGACTCTGACGATGTGCTAATGTGTTGAGCTGTTGATTCCATACCACCTACCTAAATGCAAAGGTAAGGTTCTTTAAAAATACATGAAATCTACAAAATCTGGATGTACCAGAATCTATAACAAGATCCTAAAAACGTGCTGCAGCCAGAAGTTTTTTCCCTAGCAAGCTGTCTAGACAATCCATTATGTCTGAGCAGGCAGCACTGGGCAACAGTGCTTCTTTAAGCATACATCATGCCAGCCAGCGTTACAAGCCACTTAGGAAAATAAAAAAGCAAGCTATCAATGCATCTGTACTAAAAATTAAAACCCCCTCAGCTTTAAAGTTTATTCTAAAGTATGTGAGGAATTTAGTTATGCTTTAAATATTTCTTCACTTACATCTTTTGCACCAAACTGTCAACTTGGCCATTATCTAGAAAATCATCATTTCCCTTCTCAACTTTTTGCTTACAGAAACTGAATGAGAGCTGGCAGGCAGCAAAGCAGGGCATCACAGCGAAAGCCAGACAACTAAGTGTCACCATGGCTCCGAACTCACCTCTTGCCTTCTTGCATTAATAATGCTTTAATGAGCTTTCACTGGTGAGGTCTGCCCCCTACAGCTCCTCAGCCATGCTAGCAAAGCTGAGAGAGTGAAGCAGGACCCAGGAACAGGAAAGCAGGAGTTTGGGAGTACCTAAATTTATGCAAGCCATGTGACACAGATGGGATGCATGTGAAGGTGCTGAGGGTGCAGGCTGATGTCTTTGTAAGGCTAGTCTATAGTCTCTGAAAGATCATGGTATTGGGAAAGATTTTTTATGACTGGGGAAGAAAGGTAAAAAAATCACACCTCTCTGCAAGGAGGAGATACAGGGAACTACAGGCCAGTCAGGCTAACCTCATCCCTCAGATGGTTACAGAGGAAGTCCTCATGGAAGTCACTTCACAGCACATGAAAGACAAGAAGGTGACAAGGACACCCTGTGCAGTTTTACCAAGCACAAACTGCAAATGACCAACCTGCCTGACTTGTATTATGAGACAGCAACTGTGCAGTATCTGAAGGGAGCCTGCTGGGAAGCTGGAGAGGGACCCTTCGTCAGGAACTGTAGTGATAGCACAAGAAGTAAGGGGTACAACTTGAAAAAGGAGGAATTTAGGTTAGATATTAGGAACAAATTTTGTACTGTGAGGATGGTGAGACACTGCCCTGGGAGACTGTGGATGCCCCATCCCTGGCAGAGTCCAAGGCCAGGATGGATAAGGCCTTGAGCATCCTAGTGGGATGCATCCTAGTCCATGGCAGGAAGGTTGGGACTAGATGATCTTAAGAGAGCCATTCCAATCCATCACCATTCTGTGATTCTGTGACTGGTTTTAAGAGATGCCCCATCCCTGGCAGAGTCCATTACAGTGGAGAGCAATGGGTGTTGCCTTTAACAAGGCTGCTGACAGTCTCCTGCAGAATCTTTGTTAACAAACTACTGATTGGCAAGTGGACAATAAAAAAGGCAGAAAATTGGCTGGATCATCAGGCTCAAGGAATTTTTCCTCTCAAAGGAAAAACATACAATTTATGAGCAGTTAAAAGGCAGTCCACAGTGATCAGTACTAGGGCCAACATTCTTTAGTATCTTTTATTAACAACCTGAATGATGATTAGTTCATGAATGCCAAATGAGGGAGAGTGAGCAATAAACAACTTCCTCACAATGGGAAGCAGAAGGGCAGGCACTGATCTTTTCTCACTGGTGACCAGTGTCAGGACCTGAGGACATGGCATTAAGCTGTGCCAGGGGAGGGTTAGGTTGGATATTAGGAAAAGGCTCTTCATCCAAAGGGTGGTTGGGCACTGGAACAGGCTCATCAGAAAAGTGGTCACAGCACCAAACCTGACAGAGTACAAGAAGTGTTTGGACAATACCCCCAGGTACACGGTGTGATTCTTGGAAAAGGAGCTGGATTTCAATGATCCTTGTGGATCCCTTCCAACCCAGGATATTCTATGATTCTATGAACTGAGGGACAGCACTGCTATTGCAAGGGATCTTAGTCTGGGGATATGGGCTGGCAGGAACACCATGAAGTTCACAGTTACCACACAGCTGGGAAGGAGTAACCACATCCCACAGTACCACGGCAGGGGGCTGACTCACTAGAGAACAGCTTCATAGAATAGCAGAGGTAGTCTGGCAGACAGTTTAGACAGTTTGAACACAAGACAAACAGTGTATCCCCAAAGTAAAAAACAACAAATCACTTTCCAGGCTGTACAGTTGAGCAAACGTGTGACAATCAATGGATGAAAGTGTTTATTCTTCTCTATTAAATGCCCACAAGACACATTATCTGGAACAATGTGTTCAGGGCTTCCCAGTACAAGAGAGACATTGACCTACTGGAGTTACCTACTGGAGTGCACTCTCAGCAAATTCACAGACGATACCAAGTTGGGTGGAAGCATTTTTCTGCTGGAGAGTAGGAAGGGTCTAGAGAGATCTGGATCAACAGGCTGAGGCCAATTGTATGAGGGTCAAGTAGGCCTAATGATGGGTCCTGCCCTTCAGTCACAACACCCCCATGTAGAGCTACAGGCTGGGAGCAGAGTGGCTGGAAAGCTGCTCAGCAGAAAAGGACCTGGGTGTGCTGGTCGACAGCAGCTGAACATGAGGCAGCCTGTGCCCAGATGGCCAAGAAGGCCAGTGGCACCCTGGCCTGGATCACAAATAGTGGCCAGCAGGACCAGAGCAGTGTTTATGCCCTGTACTCAGCACTGGTGAGGCCAGACCTCGAGTGCTGTGTCCAGTTCTGGGCCCCTCACTGCAAGAGAGACACTGAGGGGCTGGAGCATGGGCAGAGAAGGGCAATGGAGCTGGGAAGGGGCCTGGAGCACAAGTCTGACTGGGGGTGGGGGGGTGTGCAGGGAGCTGAGGGAGCTGGGGGTATTTAGTCCACAGAAAAGAAGGCTCTGGGAGGACTTTATAGCTCTCTACAACTGCCTGAAAGGAGGCTGTAGCCAGGTCACGGTCAGTCTCTTCTCCCAAGTAATAAACAACAGGATCAGAGGAAACAGCCTCAAGTTGCACCAGAGGAGGTTTGGACTGCACAGTAGGAAAAAAGTCTTCGCAGAAAGGGCTGTCAAGCACGGGAACAGGCTGCCCAGGGTAGCAGTTGAGTGACCATCCATGAGGGAATTTAAAAGATGAAGGTGTCGTGATTAGGGACGTGGTTCAATGGTGGACTTGGCAGTACTGGGTTAACAGTTGGAGTCAATGATCTTAAGGGCCTTTTCCACCCTAAATAATGTTATGATTCTATGAATCATGGTGGTGGGCCACCAAGATGATCAAAGGGCTGAGGTATATGGTGTACATGAACGAGGAGGATAAGAGGACTAAGTCTGTCCAGGTTTAAGAGAAGGATTCTTGCTGCCTACAGCTCTCTAAAGCAGAAGTTTACAGAACACAGGGGCAAGCTCTTATTGAAGGCACTTGGTGACAGGACAGGAGACAACAGACATGAGTTACAACACAGGAAATTCCAATTAGATGGAAGAAAAATTTTATCACCATGAAGATGGTCAGGCACTGGCACAGGTGTCAGAGAGGTTGTGGAACCTCCACCTCCAGAGATACAACTCACACGGACAAGGCCCTGAGCAACCTCATCTAACTGGACCTGCTTCAAGCAGGGAACTGGACCAAATAACTTCAGAAGTCCCCTGCAAGCCAAATTATTCTGTGATCTTGTTTAAAGAATGAAGCTCACCATTTGGATCTAGACATGACCAAGTATACCACAGCATGTGACAAGCTCAAGAAGTAGGCAGCTGCAAAGGTTTCTCACATCTACCAAACCAAAGCAGCAGCTTCACTGCAGACATGCTCCTGGATATGCAGGGTGAGCAGACACACCAGTTCTATTTGAATATTTAGATGTTTCTTTGCTAATTTTATTAAAGAACCTAATTATTCTGGCTCCCACTAAGAAGGAAAAAATTTTTTCAACATCTCTTTTATTCACTATTTCCACAGCCCTGGAAGCAAGATCAGACTCCTCTCCCAGGTTCTAGCTGAGCGGCTCAGCAGGCACGTTTTGGAAATCCCAGAGCACCCTCATGTGGCTAGACCCTGCTAGGAGCTCTCCTTCCTCCGCTAGAATTGCATGTGGCACAAGCAACATCCACAGTTTACTCACAGGTTTTTCTCCTCACCACACCACCATGGTGCTTGCACCACAAGTAGTATTTCTGCTGCCACACAACTCATCCAACAGAGCCTGTTGCAGTCTCTTTTTCCCATCAGAGTACAGCTGGATGGCAGGGCTGGGCAGGGGCACCAGCAGCCAGAATGGGAAGCCCAAGCAGCACACTCCAGAGACATGGCACTGAACCTTGCCTCCCGTGACACCTCTAGGTATTACTGCTCTCTCCAGGCTGGAGAGCAATCTTCACCACCAACCTCTTTTCTTCCCATATTAAAGGGCTGTTTTCCCTCAATTTAAAGTAAGACTGGAATTTCTTGGTAGTAGATAAAGATTTTTTTCTTTTCCCTGCTCACCTTTTTTTTTTTAAATAAAGACAGGCTGGGAGAACAACAGCTGCACTGCTCCCTTCCAGCTCTCCCAGCCACTGCAGCATGCTTGTCATGCTGCACAGCAAAGGAAAGTCCCCCCCATTGCACAAGCCTCTCTCATTCCACCTAACCCATGCCTGTCACTCCATTCCCTTTCTCCTGGTAGCAGGTAGGCTTTTGGAATAGGCATGGGTCCTTCACGTGCTGTATTCAACCCAGCAGATCCTCTGAAACTATAAACACAGGCACTGCAAACTGCATTAGAAGTTCACAACGTGAACAGCCTACCTCCATTTTCACGTCAAAGCCATTCAAAACCAGCAGCAAGGCTGGTGCAAGAGAAGGGATCAAAAGGCTCAGGTCCAAACATACTGCTCTACCACCAAGTAACATCTTACTGAAACAATTCTGACTCAGAAGAGATTTTGCAGGTCTGTGGTTGGCTGTTTTCCTACAGCCTGTAAGCTAAAACTTAAAGGGAGCTAAATATTAATTTTTAAATGCAGTAGCAGCAGAAACAGAACACTGTCCTCCAGGTTCCCTGCCCTGATCACAAGTAAGCACAGGTAACACCTTCTCAACTCCCTGTGTTAGGGACAGAGATGTATATTGTTTGATTACCACAAAAGATAGGAGCCAAATGAATTAACAGGCTATACAAAATGTTACAAAGCTAATATGGCTGACAAAGAAAATTACAAACATTTTGTCCGCAATCCCACGATAGTTTGGATTGGAAGAGCCTTCTGCAGGACATCTGGTCTAGTCTGTTCAAAGGTAACCTGCTAAAAATTTAAAAAAAGAGGACATTTCACTTTACCAAGCAGTACTTTGAACCTTTCTGATTAAGAATAGGTAAATTTTTAAACTGTGATGAAGAACCAGTTTGACTACAAGTTACTGTGTGCAGTACAATAAAATATAATCAAAACTTTATTATCCACAATACAGAATAACCCCTTCAGTCCTTAAGGCTTTGGAGGTTTCAGTTTAATAACCAAAAGAAGTTGCAGGTGGCAGCTCCAATTTCTCAAGTCTTTTCAAAGACGCTTTTTTACTATGCAGGTCTCAAAGCACAGGGGTGCTACTGCACTTATCACAGAATGCAAAATATTTCAGTTAGTCTGTCAAGTGTGCTGGTGAAAAACGTGTGGCTAATATGAAACAACCACTACTCACCAACTCCCACATAAAAACGCTAAGGAGAGAAACATTTCTGGCCAGGTAAGTTTTTTACTGTCAAAGGTACCACCTCTGATCTCTGAGTGAAGCTCCAAGATAATTTTTTTTTTTTGTCAAGTGGCCAAACAAGATGCCTGGAAACTGAAGTTCATCAATAGTTATCAAAAAGAAGACTCTAGAACTGTTGGCTTCATTGCCTGCTAAAAACATAACCTGAAATGTAACTCACCCATCCACATTCCATGGTGAGTGTTCATTCCATTCTCTGTTCTACAGGGGACAATGACCTGACAGGTGGCAACTATTCTTCTTGCTTAACTGGTCTAACTTATTAACAAGTTAAACTTGGAGAAAAGCAGCTTCCAAAGTGCACAGAGATTAAAGCCCACTGCTCCTGTTTCAGATCTGCCAAAGAACTTGCACAGCAGAAAACATTTTGTCCCCCACGTTGTGTGCTAGAGGATACTACCTCTCTGTCTACCAACTCTAGCTTCATCTGAAATGAAGGTACAATACCTAAGTTCCAAAACCAAAGCCTAAAAGCAGCAGGAACTTGTTCAACCACTTTTGTGCTAACCAAAATTCTGGAAAAAGTATTAAGCGTTACCATCCGAACAAGACCCCTCTCCTCTCTGAGTTCTGCTATCTACACAAATAAAACAGCAGGTCAGCAGCTGAAAAAGCTATTTACCTGGTAGATACCTGTAGTTCCACTTGCAGCTGACAGGCAGAGCCAGTAAGAATTCAGTATGAAGCATGCTGACTAAGAACATAAAACGTCAACTTGAATAGAAGGACCTAGCCGCTAGTGTAAAGTAACAGGTGCTCCACAGATCTCATAAACTAACAAACCAGAAACCAGAAGTAAGGAGTCCTTGGCACTTCTTGGACTCTGAAAAAATGCTGCCCTTTTTTGGATATAAACCACATTTCATCACCTTACCTTTATCCAAGAGGCAACTCAAGCATCTGTGTTTAGATAACACAGGCCTTTGATGGGAGGCACCCTATTAAACATGTTTAAGATTCCTGCCCTGCTCTGGAGTAGATCAAATCACATCCTGCCTGTGCTGGCTCACGCATTCATCAAGTGCTCAGGAGGAGGAAGCAGGGATGTCTGGAATTATCAAGTTTATCTTCCTATGATGAAGTCCTACTTTGACCTGGCAATGTCTGAACATTTGCCTGCTGATGGGAAGTAGAGAATTAGATCCTTATTTTGCTTTGCCTGTATGCACAGCTTTTGCTTTATCTATTAAAGTATCTTTACCTCAATGCAGGAGTTTTCTCACTTTTACCCTTCTGCTTCTCCCCTCCCACCCACTGCAGGGGAGTGAGCAGGCAGCTGTGCTGGGCTGAGCTGCCCACCAGGGAAATCCCACACAGGAACAGTGTGTTATTCCCTAGGGCTTAACTATAACTACTGATGTGATGTCTGCAGTTCATGAATGGAAGAATACATCTGAGATCAGTTTAAGACTTGGAACCTATTGCCTCATACTTTATGTATCACTCATGCAGGTCATGTCAGTCTCTCCCACTTTTATTGCCAAGTTCATCCATACATTCCATGAAAAGAAACACCTGTAGGTTTTCTTAAGGTGTCCATCTTTACTCTCATGCAAGCCACGACCTGACTCTCAGGTCTAAACCTGCTACATGCCATGCATTCCAAGAGTGACCTGCCCACCTGGATCCCTCAGCACTGCTCTCTAAGTCTACAGACAGATTCATTGCAAGTCTCCCTCTCCCATCCTTGCTCCTCCCTTCAGAGCCATGTGGCCCAGTTGCCTTCAATATAGGGAAAGTGGGGAATGAAGAAAATCCCTGTGGCCAGGAATGTGCTTTCACAGCACCCAGGTATGGAAACATCCTGGCCACCACCTCGCTGCAGAGGAGGTGGGTGTGTTTCTGGGTCTCTCACCTTAAGGAAATTGCAAACTGCCAGAGGCCTCAACAATCATCCTTTGGGTTTCTCCCCTCCCAGTGGTCATTTTTGAAAAGAAAAGGTCTCTCTGCAATACAGAATTTAAACTTATCCTTCTCTTTTATAACTTCTGAATAGTACAAGATAAGCCTGCAAAAAGGTACGCCCTTCTACTGAGTAACTCCCAACATGTTCAACAGAACAGAAAAAGCCACAGTACTTTTCATTTGAGGCCCTGAGGGGCTGAAGAAGGATTTACACTGAATGGAACTTCAAAATCTGAAAGAGAGTATCTACTGAGAAACATAACACTGCTCCCAGAAAACAGATCCAAAGCCATTTTTCTAATGTTTTCTGAAAGAAAATTGTTCTAGTGTTGGTCTTTCAACGGTTCAGGACACAAATTCCTCATGAAAATAAAGGAACAACTTTTTAAATGAAACTATTCTCTCTCTCTGTGCCTGTTGTTTAAAAAAAAAAGTTATTTGTTCAGTATGCAAACAATTTCTAAGCTCCTTAAAAAAAAAAAAAATAGTGTTATCTTTCAACTGAATTATACTGAAATGCCTGAAGAGTAGTGCCTCAGACCTCCAGCACAGACCCTTACCTAGAAAGGCAAATTATTTTCCAGACTTGTGTTTGTTTCATTTGCAACATCAACTAAAATACCCCCAAAATTATGTATTAAAAGACACTAATGTTGGTAATTTAAGTATTTACTTATTAAAAATTGAAATTTTCCCCTAGAATCCTTAGAATCTTCATTTCTTATTCTCTTTTGTCTCCTGAAAAGGTCAAAAAAATGATGCAGAGAAAGACAAGGGGAAATAACTGTTCCCACCATAGAGAGAACTAAAACCGAAGTGCCAGTACAGCCAGGTGTTATTTTCTGAGGCAAAGCAGATCTGAATTCCTCAAAAACTAGAACTCTATTAATAATATATAGATAGATAGATTTTTTTTTAAATTAAATTTAAAAACCAACAAACAAAACAAAACAAACCTTTTGGTGCACATGTAATGTATTCGTGCTGTTCTAGAACATGTCAACACAGCCAGCTGATGTCCTGAGTTAAGTGAAGAGCAGAGACAAAAGGAGAGGTGGAAGTGTGAGTTATTCAGCAGGCTGTCACACTGCCACTGGAAACCAAGCAGCAGATGCCTGCACCTGCTCACTTCACATTACTATTTTCTCCTCACTATTATGCAGATATAAGCCTGTAAAGTCAACTACGCACACATTTTCCTTTTTTCACCCCTAAATAATGTAGTTTAACATATTTTGCAATAGATACTTGGTGAATCTAAGTTGTTGTTGTTTTATTACCACTGGTTTTTATTACTCTTGTTTTAAAATTTAATGTTATTTGCGGAGTTTTTGTTGGGTTAAAAGCAAGGTTCAGGATTCAGTAATACAGCAAGTTTTAAAAACATCTTCAGAGATGGAAGGAAATCCCAAAAACGTCTTTCAAAAGGTTTAACCATCTACTTAGCAAGAAAAAAAAAGAAAAAAAATCCAATAAGTTACATCCACTTTGACACTCACCTGCCACACCACTGAGACCACTCTGAACAACTTCAAATAATACAGGCTATTTGCAGCAATAGTTAGTGTTTAGTTACTTGTTTAATGATTTGGTTACCCCAACAATCTCCAGCACTCACAGGGATCAAAATATATCTATGGAATTGTATTTTATTGAAACAGATTAATAAGTTTATTCACATTTGTTCTAAAACATCTCATCATGGAAAAAGAAACAAAACAAACCCCAACTGCAGCTTTCCTCAGCCTCAGCAGCTGCCGTGCTAGCAGGTAGTAGGCAGAACTACCTGCACTAGAAAACAAAGGGAATAAAGCATTATTCCTTCAGAACTGGAGCTACTTACTCCTTTCTAATCTTTCCTTTGCCAAGAAAAAAAAAGGGGAATAATTTTATTTCTGTATGGAATCAGAAAACCCTACACTCTGGGGCCAACCATACTGTAAATTTTTTAGGTCACTCAAACTGCAGCAACCTTCCCCCACACTCTCAACTCTCCCTCAGTACTGACTGCTAGAAAGACACTTTGCAGAGTCATGTGCCAGAGATAAAGGGGTTTTCAGATAACATGTGGAAAAACAGTGGCATTAAGTGGTTTCTTGAACTACTGACAATAAAACAAATCTAAAACCAATCCTGGGGAGCTCAGCAGGAGTTCAGGAGTTCCTATCCAAAGAGAGGCATCAAACAAATACCCCTGTATTTATCTAACAAGTTCACCTAAAATTCATTGGTAGCCTGGTACATTTTCAGATTAATCATTCAACAGCTCTATAACAAAACAGTATTTATGGATCTTCTTCAATTACAAAAGTAACATGCAGACCATTTACTACATAAGAAGAAAAGGAAAGTAATATAATCATTTGTGAAGCCTAAAAATAAATTGAAGAACACTTTTTACACCACTGAAATAAACAGAGGAAATTAAAAAACAATTTGCCTTTCTTGAACAGAAGTTTTAATCAAAACTCATAATGAGAATGTGCTAGCACACCAAAGTATGGCAAATATTCCCCTTGCCTGATCTCTAACTGAGCTTCCCCAGAGCTGCAGCAAAACACAGCACTGCAGGGCATAGCTCAGTTAAGCCCTCTGCAAATTGAAGTATGACATATGCTGTGACATAAAGCACTGTGCACTCCACTCTTTAAACCACCAGCACATACTTCTGCTTGCACATTATACACAAACACCTCAGAACATTTCATTTCTTCACAGAGGTAAGAATTATCCCGTTTCACCCTTGCCCACCCAGTCTTTAAACTTCTGAGCTGTACTGTAAGGCTGTCTTGTTCCTTAGCAATAGTTCAATTCATCCCATTTTGCTAAGCAATTCCAAAACAAACTTCAAGTAATACCTATTAACCAAATGTTTCAGATTTAAATCAGACTGGACTAAGAGGTATGGTGCTTTACTCTACAACCCTCACCTTTTTAAGCTATCAAACTACCAACAAATGACTTTTTAACAAAAAAGAATGAAAAAAATCTGAAATAAGTAAAAGGTCACATTAAGTTACTTATTTCTGTTTAATTTTAACCACTTGAAGCTGACAACTGTTTCTAGCTCTGACACTGTAAATAAAACACTGGTGAAAACCACTAAAGACAACAGGAACAAAGGCACAAGGAAGACAGAACTGCTTAAACACTACATTCCAAGGGTTAGTGTTGCAAGCCAGCGAGAATGACTACAAACCAGAGTTAAAGACAAACAGAAAAAACCAAATAGTTTGATACCAAATCCAGAAAAAATGATGTTTTGAAAACACAAAAGGAAAAGGTGCTTTGCAAAATACTGGTATCAGACAAAAAAAAAAGATAAATTTCCCAAATTTTGCCCCTAACTCTGTGAGGGGAGATCCAGAAGATGAATCATTAAAAGAGAGTCCATCCAACCTAAGCAGGAATGGTCTTAAGGCTTCAAGAATGCACTGAGGCAGTATCACTCTTCAGCAGTGTTTCTCAGAGCTAACTCCAGTTTAATTAACTGCGTGTTGAGAAATACAGAGGCTCTCCTTTTGCCTCAGTAATGGTCTTCTCTGCCCTGTTTGTTTTCAGGTGCTCCCTTACTAACTCAAGAGCACAACTAGTACCAGTGTGAGATTCTGAATCGGTTCAGTTAAAAAAACAGCCCAAAAGCTGACTTTGGAGAACTTCCATGTCTCTAGTCAGTACAATTTCTTTGCTGCAATAGCCCAACTAATTTAAAACAAAATTACAATGGCTTGACTAAAACTGTCATTCCAAACTATTAAGAGTTGAAAAAAATACTGCAAGGCTGGTTTGCACCTAATACTTCCTGTTCCTCAGGCAAATTAAACAACATAGATTCCAACTCTGAAACTGAAGATTGAAGGTTCTCACCTTAGGTGTTACTAATTCCCAAATAATAATTTTGAGGCTGCTCTACAATGGAAAAGAGAGGAATAGACCAATAGTATCTCAAGGATGCAGGCATTTTGCTAGAACATCAAGTACCGTGTGAAATTTGTTATCTAGCATTCTGAACACTGCTGAAAGATACTTCTGTATCTTTCATAGTTTCCTCCAGCGTTAAAGCTGAAAGAAGACAACTGACTCTAGAGAGGGGGATCTCTGCATCATGTATTATTTTGTTTGTGTAGCTTGGGGAAGGAGGAAGGAAGATATAATTGAGACACACAATGTGGACAATTCAAACGCCTCCAAAGAATTGGTTTCTGAAAAAGAGCTGAAAGCATCTTTTCCTCTATGAAAGTTAAAAGTGGGCAGGTAAAAATTAAAAAAAAATAAAACTCAGACACCAGGTTTTAGTATGTCAGGAAAAGGTAATGCAAGCATTCTCTATAAAAATGATCATGCAATCATTTACAAAAATGATCACAAAAAGTAGCAAATCGTAGTTAAGAGGACAACTTCATGCAGAATGGGTTTGTACAGTACATACCCAGATAGGATCTCTTGGGAGGTGCTTTGATTTCTTCATCCTTACTATCTGCAGCTACATAAAAAAGAGTTGAAGGGAGAAAAAAGAAAGGAAAGACAAACAGACTTTTATGATTAAATGCAACAGTGGTTATTTGAGTTACAGTTTAGTCAGTTAGTACATTTTACTCATTAAAAAATAATAGCCAAACCAAAACGTGCCAGAAATTTTAGTCCCCATGCTTTCTACAGGGCTCCCACCCATGATGTTAAGATAGGGTCGAGCAGTAGAAGTCCCAGAACAGTCTCAATGCACAACCCCACAGCAGTGTACCTAGGAGGGGAAAATAAAGGCTTAAGAAACAATGAAACAGACAGCTTGATTCTTACTTTAGACTACATAAACTCTTAACTTTTCATGATCAGAGAAAACAAGCTGTGACCTCAGCAACACTGAGTGTGTAGGTATGTACATATAAACAGCTGAGACAATAGCTGCCTTGCCTCCAGTGGAAAATGCTGTTCAAAAATACTTTTACAAAGCCCAGCATCAAGGAGAGAACAGACCTCATCTGCAACCATGCTGCATGCTAAACTTTTGTCACTCTAACCTTCCTCTGCCAGTTGACAACCGTGTATTACACAAGAGTGTTTTCCAGTGCCAAAAACAAAGCTCTTCAGAGGATCAGAGTGCTATAATAAGATACAAGTTATAAAGCAGATTAAGACAACCAGCAAAACTGGATGAATGACAAGAGGAAATCATCTGCATGTACAAACACAAGAGCCCTGGTTCTACTTGTGGAGCCCGGGCTGCACTCAGTACAGAGAGACATCCAAGAGTCTGTTTTTAACAAGTGCTGTCCACTGGTTCTCAGTATACTTCTTACATTCAGGGGGCTCAAAATTTGTCACAACATCTTGGGCACAACTGAAATGGAATCTTTGTTGGAGAGAGGTGGAAGGCTTATCTGGGAAAGAAAAAGAAGGTTCTTAATGGAGTGTCTGTTTCTCCCAGAATATAAATAGACTGCTCTGGCCTGCCAGCATTCCCAGAAGTTTTCAGCTGTCTGTACCTGTGACCACCTTGCTTCAGCTGCCTCTTGATTCTCGAGTCACAACACAGCACATGCTCATTTTGCCTTTCACTATTCAGCTCTTTAGCATGGTACCACCATCAGGCCCCAGAAATACTACAATACTTTGAACAAAAATAACAACCTCAAAATTACCATGAGCCCTGAAGCTTTCTGCGCTGAGCCAACAATGTATGGCTGCACAAACACAAATTTAAAACTTGGGAACAAATCAGGAAAGCTGTTGTTACCACTACAATCAGGAGGTATCAGGAGACCTGCACTAGGGCAGTTAAAGATACAGTGATGTTAAATACAGGATAACAGATGAGGAGGTATTGTTCAAGTCTGCTGATTTCTCCTGAAGACCCCTTCACAGAGCTTTCAAAGCATTCCTATGCATGGGAGAGAACTGTCCTATCATTGGAGGTTTTAAAATCAAAATGGGGGTATTTGTTGTTTTCATATTTTGCTTGTTTTGGGTGCTGGCTTTTCCCAATTCGAACTATTAAGAACAGGCCACACAGTCCAAATTTAAAAATTAACAGAACAGTTGGATATATGGAGAGGACTTACTCTGTTTTCTAACAATATGTGTAATTGAAGGATAAAGTTTATGTATCCAAAGCAAAAAAATCAGAGAAGGCAGCAGTAGCACAAGAGGAGTTCCACCACTTTCAACTTACTTTCACTTTGCAATTCCAAAAGGGGGGGGGCGGGGAAATCCCATATATGAGAAGTAACTGAGAGAAGGGAAAAGACTCACATAATATTTTTAAGTTCTCTATCTAGAGTCTACAAAAACAATCAAATATTACTAGAAAGAGCATAGGGAGACTGTATTTGTCATGCTACGACAGCTAACCTATGAATCAAAGAACAAACAATTTGACTGAATGGTTTTATATGTTCTGAATTATTATCGATAGTTGGGGTATTTTAACCCAGCAACAACACAAAACAGGCTAAAGAACCCTGACAAGCTTGTCAGGATTTTGAGAGTTTGCTTCTTAATGCTTCCAGATAGGAAGCAGAACTAGTTATTACTTAAGGGACCTTATTTGTGAGAATAATAAAAACAAAAGAAAAAAAGGCAACTGCCACATAACTCAAAACACATTGGTAAACATATACTTATATCACTTGGAGGAAATATCACATTTAACAATAATATAAGAAAACAGCAAACTGCCTTCCACTCAAATATTCTAAATATTTTGAATTATTTTGCAGAAACATTCAAAGGGAAGATAGAAATTAAAGAAGAAAAACATTCAAAATTAAGACCAACCATGGGAGAAACAATAAACTATATTATCACACCGAAATGGTGTACCTTCCCCACAGGATTCTGCAAGTTTTACCAAAAGCAATGACTTCAAACCTAGCTCTTCACTGACCCAGTAAGCTATAAGGAAAGAAAGTAAGTACACAGATTTATCAGCTTGCCTAGATCACCATAAAACTTTAGAGATAAGATTGGGTGTACAATTAGAAACACAGTTCTCACTCCTACTGATACTGTGCTTGAAACCTATCATTCTGTCCAGCTTGAAAGGAGCTTTGCATGCATCTGTATGTTTATTCTGAACCATCACATAGTTGTCCTTTCTAAAAATCAATCTCAAGTAAGAAGAACATTCCAACTGTTCTCAAAGTTTGTGGGAGGATGCAAGCCCTTTGATGAAAACAAATACTCACGGTTCACCAGCAGGTAAAAATCGGTCTCTCTAGCAAATTCCATATGACAAACTGAGTTTTAGGGAAAAGGAGCAAATGACATAATGCAACTTTAAGGAGTTTCCATAATCTGGCAAGGGAAAGACTGATTAGCCTTTAGGAGACTGTATGTCTTTCAGGGAGAGTTGTTTAAATTTAGAGTGCTATACACTAAACTGAAGAGCCCCCCTTTTTGTCCAAAGGTTACTGAAGGAGCCTGCAAGTGTGTGTGCGCAAATGTGAGCAACAATTTCCTCAGAAAGGGCAAACAGACAAACCTCTCTGTCACTCCACAAAACGCTAGCACAAACAGCAGAGGAGGAAGAAAGCATACATGCCCCTCCCAAGTGTTTCCTGGACTTTAACTGCTGCTGAATCTGGCTGGAAGTAGTTCTTAAGTCATTCATCCTGCCAGACTGACAACCCCTGTGAACACAGCAGCTTGTGCTTGCAAGCTGGAGAGCAGCTCCTCTTCCACATGAATTCACTTACCTGAATAGTTTCACACTACACTCCACAATGAGCAGGAAGGGAAGTAGCTTCCTTAGCTATTAAATAAATTACCCTACTGCACAGCCAGGAGCTGCTGCCTTCTAATGATGGCTGTGGATATCTGGAATTGGATCAGACCCTCAATTATTAGGGAGTGTGGAAGAGAACAGATGGAGAGAATAAATTATACATCCTTAATGGCAAAACAACTGACAAAAAGCTGACAGTGTTAATTCTGTTCTTGTTGGTAATAAGCTGTTACATAAAATGTTGTAAGTCAAAGTCAACACAGAGAAACAAAAACCTACCCCTTTCACATTTATTATCTGCAGGGAAAAAAAACAAGTACTTTCCACAAAGACAGAATATTTCATTAAATAGAAAATTATAGTTTCACCCAATCGAAATTATCAATGCCTAAAAATTAACAAAATCAACCAAAATAAAAAATGCAGGAAAATTTCCATAAATCCCAACCAATCCCACACTGAAGCCCAAGGAAATGATATACAAAAAGAGATAGTTTTGCAACTATGATAAGACAGCACCACTTCTTTTGACAGTTACTAACTCAAGTAAGTAGGAAATTTTTACGTACAAAAGCAAATATCTGCAATTGCAAAATAAAGTTTCAGGTAATAGTGTAAGATCATAACTAAGATCTTGGTAAAAAGTGCAGCTGAAGAAAATAACTTATTCCAGCCAATATTTTTTTTTAAATCCAGGCTAGCACAACTTAACAACCAGCTCTATATTCAGAGTGTGGGGTGAAATATTAAAGAGAACTCCAATTTCTAGACTGAACCAAGACCAGTCTGAAATAAAATAAAATTTCAGCTGTACATTCTTATCTGGAAAACAAGAAGTTTCAAAAATAAGTTCAGACAGTCCTACCCTGGAGAGACTGAACTGCAATTAAGGCAGAACTTTTGTACAAAATACAGGCACACCATAGTTTCAAAAACATCTATTCTGCAAAAGCCATTTCCAGGCACCCACCTGCAAACGAGCGGCGTTTGACGTTCAGCTCGTTGGACACGCGAACTTCAGTGCACAGTTTCAGCATCAGTAACATTGTAATGATCATGATAATGCTCTGCCACAGAAGAGGGGATTCAAAATGCCTTCCAAACCTAAAAAAAAAAAAAAAAAGAAAAGATATAAAACATCTAATCACCTGGAAAAGGAAAGGCAAACAGTAACGGGTGTGGAAGGCCGAGCAAGTCAAAGTCATCAGCCAAATCTAGTTGCACATACAGCAGCTCAGAGCAGGAGTATCTGAGAACCTTATTTCTACATCCCAGTGGACTGGTCCTTGAGATGCTGAAGCCAGAAGCTTAAGCCTTTGCTCCAAAAACCAGCAGCAAACCCGATTATTGAAAGGAGAAGCACGTTCACAAGGCAGTAAGACAGCAGAGAGAGACCAGAGAGTTCTGCCACATTAAAACCTGTTATGTGTGCTCTCCACACACACTCTATAGAGTGTGGACTTCTGTGCAAAACTTCCCTTTCCAAATTTTTCATTTCTTAAGGTGAAGTCATAAAAACAATAGCACCTGCCCACAGCCCTGTCTGAGTGGAAAGGTCAGGTCTACGGAACACACCAATTATTTCATGCATTTTTGTCTTATTTGGAACTAGATTGGTGGAAGTAAGGAAGTACAGAGGATGCTTGATGGGAGCTTCTGAGCACTTCCTGTACACAAGAGGATGAACTTGGACTGTGGCCAGTCTTGACTGAAGAGCTCACCCTTCAGTGATTGCACAAGATTCTGCTGCAGGAAAATGAGAACCCTTCGGTGAAGATCAGTGATGCTCCAAGTCCCTCTTCCTACATTACTTGACAAAAGCTCAGCAATCACCACCACACACTCAGTAAGCACATGAGGGGTAAAGGGTGGAAGCTTTTCATGTGCAGTCCTCAAAGTATATTGCATTTACAACAGGAAGGTTACAAATGCATCATCACAGTGAGCTGCTTCTCCGTGCTCTGTTCTGCCAGGTTTTATTTCCTGAAGACAGAGATGCTGAGGAAGTGATTTGGTCAAAATACATTGCTGTGCCCTCCAGTTCCCTCTGCCTGCACCATGAGGCCTGCAGGCTTTCTAAATTTCCTAACAGCACGGTTACTAAGGTCAATCTTTCACCACAGCATGCTGACAGAGTCCCAGGCCTCACAGGCATGGCAATTATTGTCCTTTTCTTGACAGTTCCTGTTTTATAGCACCCTGGCAAAATGTAATTTGTTACGCTTGGGCTACTTTCACAGCAGAGCTCTGTGCTAGTAAACTGGGTTCACCACCACGCTCTCTCACACAATACTGCATTTCCACTGCAGCCATTTCACCACTGAGATATTTTTTGTTACAAGTCAACTAATACAGAACAGGAGACAGGCTGGAAAGTCCTTGACTAGCTTCCTTGGAAATTCTCCTGTGTAGAAGAGCCAAGCAGCCCACACCAGTGAAAATGGCCAAGTATTTCCTGCCTAATGGCACACAGCTAAGGAAAAGTACAACCTTGAGCCTCCACACCACTGCCAAAGGCACCATCAGTAACTACCGCAGGAACAGCAATTCCTTAGTCCCCCACTTCTTTCTACCATCGATGGATTTGTGGTGGGACATTTAGGAACCATTACTGCAACAAATTTGAAGGACACTATGAGGAAAGAAATAAGGAACACAGCTGGTAAGCATAATACCTAAAACTGTGTGCTCTGGATTAGGCTGGATAAGGCTTTCACTACACTAGTTAAAAATGCAGGGGAAAAGAACAAAAGTTGGGACTAGAATATGCCCAGGCTCATGATTCCAGAGCTCATTCAGCCTGTGTTGCTGACTGTGGCCAAGATCCCTTGATCTACTGGAATTTAATACTATCATATCCATCTCTTACTCAGGGAATGAGAAAAAAATATGGGAAAGACTTCCTGAGAATTACAGAGCAGCTAAAACAAACCGTTTACATCAGGTTAAAAAAAAAATCTCCAATTACAAATGTATTTGCATATAAAAATATAGTCATGCATTTAAGAGGAGATGAGCTAGCAGCACAACAAGCTAGAAGGTATTATGACAGTAAATCCAGCCACAGGTCACTGCAAGGTTAGTTTCTCCCTGATGATGAGATTATTTGCCATCACTAGTAAGTGTCTCACAAAAGCACTGCTTGCAGTATAAATACCCACTCACTACAAACACAAATAAACACAGCCACCTGCTGTCTGATCACAACTTGTCATGAGATTGAGGTACTGCTGCAGACCCTCTCCACCCTTTAAACACTGGGGGGAAACTCACAACACACATGAGAGTCCAAATGGAAATCTTAAAAAATAATTATGGGGACTTCAAACACTGCACACCACCCGTAGGGCTTTTCACAACCATCCAGTCAAAGACAACAAAGGTAATACAACAAAACATACTCATGTGAAGTACATCTCCCCAAACATCAATCCCAAAATGAGTCTTGCAGGCAACACAACCCTCGAAACTCAGTCACATATACACCAAAACAAACAGCTGCCATGGAGACCAAGAGGCAGAGCAAACTACACCACATGGATTGCACCATGCTACTGGACAGCAAGACTAAAGGGAACACCAGTATCAAGGACCACTGCTGGGCTCTTGAAGCTGTAAAAGTAAAGCCAGAACACTCCTTTTGCTCAGGATCACGGACACAAGCCTGACTCCGAGCTGCTTACCCTACTTTGCATTGATATTAGGGCCTGCCAAAGCAACACTAATCCAGTTAAAGACTCCTCAGGCCAGCCTGAGCTAGGAGCACTGTGGGATGTAAGCCCTGCAGGGAGAGCGTGCCATTCCATGTCCTGTTTACTTTCTGCCTCACAGACATTAGTCCTGTCTTTGCCTAAGCAGGAGCCGGGAGAGGAGGAACATTAAGGAAATTAAAGCACATGATGAGAGAAAGATGAAGAGCCTTAGGATACTAGAACACACTTTTGGAAAAGAACAGCTTTGAAGTCCTGGGCGTGAGGGGTCACCACCATTATTCCACATTTTTACCCTGTAACTATGAAGTTGTCTAATAAAGTGAACAGTGACACTTGCAGTATTTGAGAAACTCAGACTTCATATGTCAGACTACAAAGACACAAAGAGCTTTTCCACTGTTTACTTTGTTCGTAAAAACAAAAGAACTCTTTATTTCCTGTACTAGTCAAACGTGCAAATAAAAGGGGGGAGTGGCTTACATTTTCATAGTGTTTCCACAGCCTTCAAATGACTAATGCATGCTCTGGGTGATGAAGAGAAGTGCACGTTCAAGCCAGAGCACAGACTAACCAGTCTTTTAAAAGACTGTGTAATTCCATTGCTACCATTCAGTTCTGTTGCAATAATCCTGCTATTCCAGTCCCAGGCCTACTCAAAACAGCAAATGCCAATCATGAAAAAGAAGCCTAAACTAGACCAAACATAAGAGGTTTGCTTATCTCTTTTCCCAAGACATCTTTGAAGAGAAACTGACTGCTGTGGGTGCAGCCAGATCACCATTACCCTGACCACTCTGTTTCCTCCTTTGCTCCTGGATGCTGTTCCAGCTTCCATTTGCTGGCTGCTATAGACTTTTCCAGCTCTTTGGGAAGTTACAGATTATAGGCAACACAGAAAGCACACAGGATACTCCTCCACACCACCAGGATCACAAGAGATAGCCCAGGGTAGCAGCATGGCAGCTGTCCTGAAAGACATCCCATGCAATTACAGAATTTAATCAGCAGCAGGAGAAGAAATAAACTAATTTTGCAACAGGATCTTTTGATGAGGTTCTTCTTGACATGTAAGCTTCCAAGACTTTATGGAACGTCCCAAACCAAGCTCCTCACTTGGGAATAAAAAATTCTAGTTTACTTTCTGCACAAAAGAGTAGTACAACTTATCCCTGCTCTCTGGCACTTATAAAAGGGAGGAGGAATTGCATAACGCTTTTGCTCTCAGTATCTGAGCAAGATTCCACCAGCAGGCCATGCGTAAGGCAATCTTTCAAAGTTGTAGCCACTCCGTCAGCTTGATTTATAGCATCGTCCCACATTCCACACATGGTAAAAGCTGACAAGATCCATTTTAGTAACAGAAGCCTTAAAAGCAAAAGTTTCTCACAGAAAGTCCTTCAAGCAGACATCACTGCTCCACTTCCTTAAGCCAGAGCAACACCAGACAACAGTGACCTGATCCACAAGTGGCACTGTAGGTATTACAGCAAAATAAATACATGGGAATCTACCCCAGCAAGCCCAGCATATTTCGATAAATTACCTCCAACCACATATTTGTGTCTCTCAACCTCTCGTTCTACACAGGGAGCTTATTCCACTGACTACAGCACAGAGAGCTCCCAGTTCCATTGATACTGCAGTTTTAAGAAGAATTTTTGTTTATGGTCTACTGATGTGGAATGGGTAGGGCGTTACCTTCGCTCCAAAATAACACACCCCATACTTTCCATCTTTTACCTGGCTCTCAGAACTTGTTCCCACAGTTCACCTTAAGGCAACTATTTTGTGAGAACAGCTCCAAAACTGGACAGTTTTATTTTCTATTGTTTGGATTTCTGTGGCATTGTTGTATGAGGCTTAGGACAGTGTCCCACGGAATTGCAGCTCAAAACCTTTGGAAGGAATATTGTCTTCTTGGAAAATATACAAACCATATTACACAGTGACATCCATTTTACAAAATGCAAAACTGAAAAAAATAAGTCAAACTTCTGGGAATAGCAGAGAGCTTAAGTACTTTTGGCTGCACTTAGTCAAGAAGAAATCTATAGTTCCTTTTCCTCTAGCTATTTATTCTGATTTTTGTATTAAAAAGAATTGTAATTCATCTCATCATAAGCTCTGTTTTAAAAAAGAAAGGGCAGAGAGAGAGGGGGAAGAGAGGGAGAACTCACAAGTTTTCCTGCATCCTCCACCCCCAACCGATTACACAACTCTCACCCGCCCTCTCATTCCTGTTCTGGATCATGACAATGCAAAGCTCCTCAGCTGGCAGCCTGCAGGCCACACGAAGCCAGAAGATGTGTCCACCTCGGCCACAACTGAGTTCTAGTGCCACAGGGCACTCGGGAGCCATCCCACAACTTTAAAGCAGCCCAGGACAGCTTAAGCAGACAATTAATCACCTCAAAGCTCAGCAAGGCACACGGTATCCCTTGAGCAAGGAAACAGAGCTAACTCCAGGACGTACAATAGGGCACAAGCTATAAAAAATAGTAATGAAGTGTTTAATTAAAAATGCAGAGGGAAAAGAATTGCTATCAGATTTTTTTGGAGCAGGCCATACACCTTCATATGCACCAGAATTACAAAGGCCTGGAATTGTGCACTGCCTCTCAATCTCTAGCCATAGCGCAGACCCTCCCCAGGCGGACCACTCCAGAGAAACAAGGACCTGTGGGACTGGGGAAGACAGACAGGAGGAGCAGTACTGACAATGGCAGAAGGACTGAACAAAGGAGCAGCTGATGCAATCATAAATCATACCATCATACCCAGCAGCTATACTGGCACCCCAAAATAAACAGTGCTTTGACACGTTATATAAAATTGTGACAGTAGATTACCACTAAAAATAAAGTTACCTTGGTATCAAATCTAGTACAGCACAAAATCTACTTTTCACATTGGTAAACAGAGCCCCCCATTGTGTGATGCTGTGAGCACAAACTGCCTATTTTTCAATTTTTTTTTTTGAAGAATCCTCTTTAAAAGGGCAAAAAGACTTCAGCACTGCCAAACTTCTAGTTTCTCTTTCCTAAACAAAAGCCATACGCGCATAAACAAAGTAAAGTAGAATCATGACCATTGTTATCCATACCCAGTCTGCATTCTTGCAGATCAGTCCTTTCCCAATGTTTTTGCACAAAGTTCTGGCATACAGGTCATTGCTGGAAAACAGCAAGGCCAAGCACACATAAGTGAAAGCAGAAAAGTCTCTTTAAAGATGACATTTTGAGACATTGAGTGAAAAAGAAGCATGAAAAATGGATAATGTGTTACTGTCAACACTAGCAAACTGAAAGTTCTTTGGGCATACCCTGAAATGAAGTGATTAGATGGAAGAAAGACAAGGAGAAGAGGCATTGCACGGAGCCCTCTTGACTTTGAAAGGTGGCTTACCATGGGAGACAGACTAATGGAAGAAACAGAATTTGTGAAAACAGGTAACTGCAAACAGGATTGTTACCCCTGATCTCAGTACTACTCTGTGCATTGGCTACTGTCACAGTGCAATCCACCAGCTGAAATTTTAGTGACACACAAAACATGCCAAGGAGATTAGGAAGTAAACATTCTATTTGGAAGGGAGACGAAAGGCTGAACTTTGCCCACTGGAAAACCAGACATTAAAACCAAAAAGGGCAATGTCCAAGATAAACAAGTACAGTTATATCCCATTAGTTATACACAGAATATGTCATTAGACAAACAGAAAGAGAAGGAATTGCCTCCAAAGTTGAGGTGAATAAGTATAGTAAAGCCATAGGGGAAAGGTGGGACTGGGTCTGTTAAGAGTGACAGGACCACAGAAAGACCAGCACTGTTCAAAAGCTAAACAGAGGCAACATGGCTTAAAAGGCAGGAATCATCTGTCCCTGTGAGCCTCAAATTCAATGCATGAAATTTTAGGGAAAATCTGGAAGTAACAACAGAAACAAATTACAGAAACGTCTTTGAAGTTAAAACCAAACCAACCAAACAAAAAACAACAGGAACATCAGCCATTCTAAAAATAATTAAGTCCTGAAAAGAAACACTATTAAAACTTGAAAGTTTTTAAGGCCTACCAATTTAAGGATTTATTTTTGGATCAGGGTGGAGGAGAAGCCAGGAAAAATGACTCTGGCTCAAATCATGTGCTTAATAACCAGGGGTAACGAAGAGAAACTAAAACCAAAAGAAACCAGCAAAGTTTTCAGAAGAGAGACTTGGATTAAGATTTGCTTTGCTAAAGGGAAGGAGACATCAGCTAGTACTTGGGGAAAAAACTTATACACAGAACAAAATTACTTGTAGGAACAGTTCTGCCCTGGCACCAGAATGCATTAAATTATTTAATAAATTTAAAACAAAATAAACAAAAACCTTCTAATTCCCTCCAAAGAATATTACATACAAAATTAAAATAATTCTGCTGTTTATGTCATTATCGAGAACATTGTATCCCAGATAATGCATCAGCCATAGGTGACATTAACCAATTAATGCAAAAATCCAATTGCCAAGATGCTCTGTGGGTGCATTTTAAACACATTCCCAGAAATCATAGGCTCTTGCTCTACTATCTTCCTTTAATCATCCATATGCCCAAGGATAACACCCACCCTCAATGCTGTTTCCATGACTTGTTGGTGCTTATAACTAACTACCAGGGATGCCTAATTTTTTCAGTAGACAAGCAAAATAGTCTCTCTCAGGGAACACTGAATGCTCATTATGCAAATCTTCTTTTGCCGTTTAGTTCAGCAGAACTAGAAAGAGAGGATCCGTTGCAAGTACAGGCAGAGAGGTTTCTGCAGGCTCATGCCTGCAGTGATTCCCCACAGAGCGGCTGCAGCACAAGCCAGCAGCAAGCCTGACACCATCCCTGCAGCCACACACACCTGTGCATGTGCTGTGGGAAGCCATTCCGTGCCAAGCTCCAAGGTGACCAGAGCCTACCTGTCAGGGGCTGATACTGCTACGTGGCTTAAATACTCTCAGTAAAAAAAAAAAAAAAAAAATCACATACTCCTGTCAATATGACTGCATCCTCTCTTTTTTGAAGTGTTGACAAATCTTTTAGCATTGACATAAATGATAAGCTTTTATTACTTGCAGCATTTATACTTTTGCACATCTTTTAACAAGGTACTTAAAATCAATTCAAATTAAAGGCCTTTCAGTTTTTCCATAGTATGAGTCTCAGTTAACAGATGCACTCACCTGTGACACCTAGAAACTGCCAGCATCTCCATTCACGTGTCAGTCATTTCTATATTTTAACTACCTCCAGCAAAACAAAAAATTAAGAGTATTTCTCTTTCTCAAACTGTCAGCTCAGGCTTTTCACTTCTCCTCCTCTTACGAGTTCCTCTACTTCCCTTCTGCCCTCTGCTTTCTGCAACAGCTTTTCTATACACTTCTCCCCAGGAAAACACAGATGCAATGCAACAGGTAGCTCTGATCCAGTGCTACTTCTTTGTTTGACTGCCAGCTTGTAGTGCCAAGGAAGGGTGTCCTGTTTTCCCACTCCAGCACACCACTTACATTGTGGTTACATTGTGCTGTAGAAGAATCCAGGAAGCCATTATATGGAGTCACACGAGCTTTAAAAAGAAACTGGAAACCAACAAAAGGATGCAGCCCGTTACCTATCAGTTCTTTGTGAATTACAAAGCAGTATTTTGTACTCAAAATAGAATCACAGAGCAACTGTTCTTAATTGTAGTGGTTTCCCAGACCATTTCATCTCTGGTTTCCCAAGTACATTCTCACTGGTGTAGCATCTGTATCATTAGAAGTAATGAGGAAGATATTAATAAAATTAATTCACGGAAATCACACCCTAATAACATTTTCTTTGTCCAGAAGCACAAGACCGAAATATGGAAACAAACTTGCTCTTATGCATTGAAAGTGGTGTTGAAAACAAAAGGAATTTGCTTTTGAAAGGCAGCACATCTTTTGCCTGCTTATCCAAGAATGAGTATTTTCATCTATAGTTGTGCAGGGAGATCTACAAGTGAACCCCTTCTAAAGCCAGTTGGCACCCCAGGAAAATGCAAGAACATATGGCAGGTATTCCAGTGACGGTAAGGCCAACCAGACACTGGAATAAGCATGTGGGACCGAGGCTTTCACTCTGAGAATGCAGCTAGAGGGACGAGAGAAACCTAAAATACTGCCAGCAAGAAGAAAGACCGGACTTAGCATAAACCTCTTTACCAACAAGTTAAGAAGTTGCATCTTGGAAATCAGCATGCTGCTAACCAGACCTGGCAAGGGGAACGGACCGTGCTCCCGAGCCCAGCTCCTTCTAGTTAAAACAGATTCACACACTGACGGAAAGACAGTATTTGGATCTTCAAGAGAGAGGAAAAAGTACGTAAAGCATTCTTTCCTCAAATATTCCAATCACAGCTTTACAGCTAGCAAGCAAACAGGAGCCCTTGGAACTGAGCAGAAACACCGCCAACTTACCAAAAAAGTATCCGCAGAATGTTTGCGACCAGCAGCACCAGGCAGACGTAGGTGGAGAAGCCCTCGGCGTTCTGGGTGCGCCGTATGTCCCGGTACTGCGGGATGTAGGGCACGACGCCGCCGAACACCATGGCCCCCGCGGCGCCCCACGACACCAGCTGCTGCATGGGCCCCAGCAGCCACTCCAGGCCGCCCGGCTCCATGCCGGGGGCGCGCGGGGAGGCGCTCAGGCTGAGGGCTGCCCTCAGGCTGAGGGTGCCCCGCCACAGCTCTCCGGCCGGGGCCGGCTCTAGCCACGGGCGGGCTCCTGCCCGGGATGCGGCACCATGGCTGCGCCCTCTCCCGAGGGGCCCGCACCTGGGGAAAGGGACGAGGCGTGAGCCCGGCTCTGCCGAGGGCTGCTCCGGCCGCTGCCAGCCCGGC
>VZRZ01004300.1:1399162-1410061 GCA_013398175.1 Climacteris rufus | reverse complement strand
GCCTCCCGTGCCAGCCGGGCTGCTGCCCCGGGCGGGTCGGCACCGGAGGCTGCTCGGCTCCCCCGGGCGCACGGCGCCCTCCCCTCCGAGGGCCGCGCTGAGCTGCCGCCCCCGTCCTGCTCCCCAGGAGTTACGGGGAATTCCGTCACGCCTCCTGGACTACGGGGAATGGCTTTAAACCGAAAGAGAATAGGTGCAGATGAGATATTGGGAAGAAATTCTTTGTTGTGAGGATGACGAGGCACTGGAACAGGTTGCCCAGCAAAGTGGTTTCCATCCCTGGAAGTGCCTAAGTCCAGGTTAGATGGGACTTTGAGCAACCTGGTCTAATGAAAGCTGTCCCTGCCCGTGGCTGGGATGTTGGAACAAGATGGTCTTTAAGGTCCCTTCCAACCCAAACCGCTCTGTGATGATGCTGTGATTTTCCGTGGCTCTCAGAATTGCAGTGGCTGGGGAGGGAAAAGTGCACCTTCTACCCAGAGTGACCCCTGAGCCTGTACTGCAGCTTGGCCTGGGCCTGCAGAGCAAAAGTACTGCACACACGTGCTGGGAGGAGAATGCCAGCACGGACACTGCATCCACCTCCTTCAGCCACACTACGAAGGATGGATCATCCACTGTGCATCCAAGTGGCTGCACAGCTGTCCTCAAGCCTTGTTCCTTGGGCTCCCCATAATATTCCCCATAATACACATAATGCCTTCTACCTTCTAAGTGCCCCTGCTGCTCATCCTACAGGCAGGAAATGAGATGAGTTTTCCTGAGTTTCCCATGTATTATTTTGTGTCCTATAGCAGCAACTGCAAATGTTTTTTGTGAGTCTTGAAGGGAAAAAGGAGCTGAATTAAAACTAGAAATGTCTGTTTCAGGGCTTTGGACGCCTTTTGTTTACTTCCTGCATAGCTGCACCTTGCTCAACTGCAACCATTTCTTCCACTGGGCAAGTTCTTCCAGCATACATGCAGCACATGAGCCTGCACGTTACTGCAAGTTGTATTTGTCAAAGACATTCTTGGGGTTCCATCACACAGACATCCAAAGCAGCCTCCTACGTAGATGAGGTGACCAGTGATAACATTAGCATCCACCTTTGCTACAGGGAAGTAGCAGCTCTGCTGCTTGAGCAGAGCTCTATTCCATTGCACAGACCTGAAAGTTTTCATTGCCAAAGTTAAAAATACACAGTGGAATTTTTGAATTCTGATTTTTAGATGAGGATCTTGAAGTTCCTGATTTCAGAGCATCTGACTCATTCAGAGGGAGTATAACCATCAAGTTATGTATAAATGTGTTATTTAAAACTTATTATTTAATGGCTCATATTTCATGTATGGCTTGTGCATTGTTATGATCAGGCAGTTATGCCAACTTCTTTTCACACTTTTCTTAGAAAACCTTGCCACATTACTTTTCCTTAAGCACAAAGGTCTAAACAAGCCTCGAGCTGAAAATAAGAGTAGCCCAGAATTGGAAGCCAACTTTTGGTCATGTAAATATAAGTATTTTGAGAAATCATTCAGAAGTTATCTTGAGAAAATAGGTATTTTGAAGTAATGGTTACCTACATAAAAGAAGCTGCCCAAGCTGGCACCAAATCTCTAGATTAGCTTCCAGAATAATTCCAGGATGCTCTTAAGTCTGTGCAATAACAAATTTTAAGCAATATTGAGATTCTAAAGAACTCAGCTGGAAACAGACAACTGCCTTAACTTAGGTTGTTCTTTTTTACTTGAAACTGTGACGGTAAAGCTCTGAATTACAGCATGTGGCTGTGTGAACATAATTCACTTTTGGTCACTGAAAAGTGCCCCAGTTGTTTAGGAGTTAATCCGTGGATGTAAGCTAAACTGAGCAGTGACACCAGACACTGGGTAGGAGGAGGAATGAATGACAGGTTGGCTGAACTCCTCAGGCTGAGCAGCTGCACAAAAGCTTGTGCCAGCATCAGGGAGAGACCCTTCGGGTCTCAGGATATTCTAAAAAACCAGGGGCAGTTTTCTGTGGTAGTGGTACCATCCTGAGGTGCCTGCTGCCTCCAGCATAGCATCCCACCCGGCACACAAACATCCAACCACAGCAGACCCAGCAAGGCTCCAGTAGGAGAGTGCCCTGGAGGAAATTTATCTAAAGCTTGGGTGATAACAGGTGATAGAAGAGAGTCTTGCATCACCAAGGAAAAGTTCTGCAACCTGCAGCTCTGAGTGCAGTCACATAAGAGTGAGCCTTGTGAGGTTTCAGATCAAACTAGATTTCATTATCTTGTAGATAGTGACGGAGAGGGAGGTCAGAAGGACTGCTCTCTTGGTATAAAAGCAGAGCCTACCCTAGAAACAGTACTGCTTCACTGCCAGACACCAATCGTATGTTTCAAGTGAGGTGAGCAAGAACAGGTGCATTAATTTTTCCACACAGACTTGCAAAATTCTCCCATTAAAAAAAAAAAAATCTATGTTTGGTAGAATTGCATTACCCATTCAGAAAACAAAACCAGACAGAGAGTTGAACACCAGATCTTTGAAGACTAAATTAATCTTTTTAGGACAACTGCTGTAGGATAATTGAAATTGGGTATGTGAGCAGCTCTAGCCACCTAGTTATGAACTAGCTTATAGCAGTTAACATTTTGGTGACAACGTAGTCCCCAAGCCTCCAAACATATCAAGAACTTTGATTTATTCCAGATTAAGAAATGTGATAAGAAATGTTCCTATAGTATCTTTGGATACAGTTTAAGCAAGCTGCAAGTAGTGAACAGACATGGGATGTTTTCAAAGGGATTTTAACTATAACATGGGTAGAGGTGGTAAAAATTATTATATAAGGTTTAGTTTTTGCAAATAGGTCCACAGACTTTAAAAAGTAAGCAGAGCCCCATTTCTACAATTGGCTCCACATGGCCATATTCCTAGCAGGATGATACTGGGGCCAACAAGACACAGTCCTCAACCACTCAAGTTGGACCATGACAAGCCTTAGCTACCTCTCTGCAATTTTTTACAGGAGGAGGAGGAGGAGGAGGAGGACAGCTGTTGGTGCTTCACTTGTAATTACTGCAGTAGCAAAAATAGCAGATTGCTGCAAGTCTCCCAACCAGTCTGTTGTCCTGTTGATTGATTTTGAAAGATGAGTATTAAAATTATTTCGTATTCTTTAGAATATAAAATATTTTATATGCTTTAGAGAAATGCTGTTGCACTGAAGCAAGCATAGGAAGTCCCTGCAAGACACAGGCTGAAGTGCAGATAAGCCCTAAGTCACTCCTTGAACACTTTGCACAATAAATGTTGTCATAAGGATAAAGTGAGTCCCTATAGTAGCCAAATTCCCTTCAATTATCACATTATATCTTATTCTACAACTACAGCTATGGGGAGATTAAAAAGAAATATTCACTCTACTGTTCATAAAACAAGTAAATGGGTCTTAAGTGCCTTGAAATTGGCCATTCCTATCATAATGCATTATCACTAAATCAGCTGTCCTCTTCTCTCAATATTTGATTTTTCTAAAGCAATCCCACTGCAACTGGTGGCAGAAGCTACCTCCTGGCCCTTTCTAACAGAAGAGGGTGAGCCCCTCTTCTGGCAGCTGATGGATGGAATCAAGCTAGCATTAATAGGGGATACTGCTTTATTGCACATCTTCACCACTCTTCCCTTCTCCTTCTGCGCTGCTCTTTGTAAACAGAACAGTGAATATAAGCAAGAGCAGAACACCCATGGGCACACAAAGGAACACTTGCTCCACTTCCAAGGAGGACCTCTGACAAATGTGCCCAAGCCTGCAAGCCCATCCCTGGGCAGTAGGCACATGCTCTGCAGCAGGGAGCAGGAACCAGGGCCATGCAGGCTGGGTGATTAGACTCCTCTCTGTACGTGGACTGCTACCATCTCCACAGACAAATGGAGAAAAAGCCCTAAAGCAAACATGCCAGAGCAAGAATCAACCTGGCAGCTGGCAGACATACATGAACTCTTCTTCAAACCATTTCAGCTTTGTAAACAATGGGCAAAGTTCAGATGAGTGGGGGAATAAACAAACAGCAGTCCTGGTCCAACTTTGTACCTGTGTAGCTGCTTACCTAGGTAAGAAGTTGAACCAGGACTGCCTAACCCACAGCCTGCTCTTCTGTCAAACAGGTCCAGCTGGCTACAACCATTTCTTCCCCACCTGCTCTTGGGATGCCTTTGCCATGTCCTGTGGCCTCAAGGTCACCTCAGCAGCTGGCTGCAGCAGAGGAGCCTGTAGGCAGCTCCTGCTCCACCTGCACATCCTTGCCCATGTCCAGCAGTGCAGCCAGAAGCTCTCACCTTAGTGACCTTCAGAAGCAGAGTTGCTTTCTCTTAAGAAAATACTGAGTAGAGAAATGTCTCTACAGATGGGATCTGCACAGTGTGCCATGGGAAAATTAATTACTGAACCAATGCATGGTGCTCAGCATCAGAAGGAACATAAGGTCTATTCAAGATCTAGAACCCTCTTTTCAGTTTTATTAAAATGGCTATTTTATTAAGCCATTTTTGTTGGACCTTTCTTGACATGATGCAGAAAGAGCCCTGCACCCATCTCATGCACTTCACCCCTCCCTGGGGCAAAATGCTTACTAATTACAGGACCAATGGAGTTCCAAAAGAAGCTGCTGATACTGGAGAGTGAGATGGGAAAGAGGGAGTGTGGTGGGTTGACCCCAGGCATCAGTGAAGCCCCCACCATTTGCTCCTTCCTGCAGGATGAGGGAGAGAATCGGGAGGGTGAAACCATGGGAAAAACACTTATGGGTTGACATAAAAGTCTAGTAGTGAATAAAAAGAAGAAAAATAAGTGATGCAAAGGCAACCACTCACCACCTCCCACTAACAGACTGACGCCCAGCCAAGTCTCTGAGCAACAGCTACTTGGGAAGAAACTTCCCGCCCCCAGCCTGGTTTTATTGCTGAGTGTGATGCTCTCTGCTCCAGCATGTCCCTTTCATCAGCTGGGGTCAGCTGTCCTGGCTGCAACCCCTCTCACCCTCTTGCCCACCCCAGCCTATTTGCTGGTGAGGGAGGGCAGAGTGAGAAACAGAAGTGGCCTTGATGCTGTGCTACCAGAGTTCAGTGGCAGCTAAAACACTGGTGTGCTGCCAACGCTGTTTTGGTCACAAATCAAACAGAACCATACAGGCCGCTGTGGAAAAAGCTAACTCCATCCCAGCCAGAGCCAACACAGGGCATGAAATGCAGTTTGGGAAATCCTTAGGCTGGCTTTATCTCTGCAGAACAAGTGAGGGTGCAAATGCAGACTCTAAAGTCTCTGGAAAACTATCCCTACCCTGCTCTGACTCATTTTCTCTCTCTTTTGATGAAGCTGTGGAGTAGACAGGAAGCAGAGAGAAAAGAAAAATGACAGAAACTACAGCTACATCATGATTCAAAATACCACCGGGTGACCTGGAGTCAGTAGCATTGCAGCACCCAAACTATTTTTTCTTTCTCTGCTTTAGGACAAGGACAAAGTGCTTCTGGTGGCATTTACACACTGTAGTACAACCTGGCTTGTTTCTGTTAGATAAGCTCAACACCTCTGGCACATGTAAGAACAGAACAAAACTAAATTTGTGCTGCCCTTACCATGAGCAAAGAGTGCAGAATGGGGAAAAAAACCCCAAAGACCAACTTTATTGCAACAGTAACACTTGAGTCCAAGATAATAATCTAGATGAGACAGACACAAACTGCAAACTGATTTTTCTGAAACCCCAAGGAGCTGCAGTTACGGGTGCTTTTGACCAATACAGCATTTATCCCAGAGAGAAAATTCACATCCTCATATGTCCTCTGAGCCCCTCTGGCCAAAGTGGGAGCAACCTTGGGGCCCATGCCACTGCACCCTGTCCCCAGCTATGGAGGCCCAAGTCTCCAGTGCTCTTCTGCTCAGCTGACACTCGTGCTACCTACACTGGCAGTGTCCCTTGGCACCTCTGGTCCCTCTATGTCCTTGTAATTTCAGATGCCTTTGCCAGGCATGCTTGGAATACACACCCAAATGTCTCCTGCTGGCAAACACCATGTGGAACACTAAATGGAGCTGGGGTGGGAGGGCCTCCTACAGCACCCAAGCTGCATAAAATACCTGTCATACTCTTAGCAACCCCCCCTGCCACAAATGTCTCGCAGAAGAAGCAGGCAGGCCACTGTCAATCAAGGTTTCAATCTGAAGAGCATATTTGCAAAAGATCTTTGTTTCAGATGAGAAAGGGCAAGCTTTTTCTCCCCCCTCCCCAAGAAAAAAGTGCCAAAGAATCAGATTCCCACACCCTTGCTTTTTTTAATTATTGTTATTGCTCACAAATCTTGCTGTGTCCTACACCTGATGTTCCCCAGTGTTATTACCCATATTTGTCCAAATCCACTCATGTTTTATGCAACCATACTAAGTGCTTTCCTGTAATTCAAGTTGAATTTAAATTGCCTGTACCAGGAAAACACTCCAGTTGCCTTCTCTGGGAAAAATTGTCTCTGAAGCTGCAAGGAAACATTAGCATAGCTGCAGTTTGCTCACAGGAAACTACCCACAGTTCTTTACACCTTCTGGAAATGCAAAATGTGCACTTTTAAATGAACCACTTCCTCACTTCCTACCGTACCCAGCTTCCAGCCTCTTCAGCACAGGTTACCCTTACCAAATTTTTTTTTTTTAATGCTCTTTCCATCACACAGCGCAGCACATGCCATGTTTAATATCTGTGTAAAAAAATCCACATTCTACTGTGGCCCACGAGGTCCCTGGAGGAGAGCCACAGCAGGCTGAGGGACCGGAACACGCGAGCTCCTTGTGCCGCAGAGCCTTGCCTGTTACACACTGCATTTTCTTCAAGAAATATGTAAGGAGCAAGGCCACAGGGTGATGTGAAAGCAGCCCTGAGGTGCAGTGTCAGGCATGCCAGCAGTGAGCACCAGGCCAGAGAAACAGACCCTGATTGCTCTCCCACCAAGGAGAAACACCTCCAGCTCCCTCCCACAGCCTTTCAGGAGGGGAGCTGCTTGGTGAATGCTCCTTCACCCTCATCATCCAAAGGCAATGGAACAAGGATAGAGCAGAAAGAAATACGGGAAGCAACATCTCACCAGCCATATCTGGGAGACAGAGCTGGAGATTTCTGGATCACCACATAATCATTCAGTCAGCAGCAGCTAGGTGGGTGATTTCACACAGCCACGACTTACACAGCTCTTCACAGCTCTTCTTCATTCTACACAAAGAATGCCACCATGCCAGCCTCTGTAGTCACCTTTCTGCTGCTCCTGCATTCATCCCCAGTGCAAAACACTTACAGGGAAAACTATTCCCTGTGTTCTGTTACAGCTACTTAGCTGTGATGCCTGTAGTACACAATGAACTCCTGATAAAGATTATCCTTAACCCTGTCGGTTTTCTTTCTTGAAGAAAGGGGCTGACTGAAAAGTTTCACAATAAGGGGATTTGTGAGCAGCAGTACCAAAACAGAACACTTTTATTAAAAGCAGAGCACCTCCATCAGGGATCAGGTTTCCCAACAGCTGGAATTGCCCTTTTCTCTTCAAAGATACAGAACCTGAAATTTGAACCATGAGCAAACACCCAAGCTTTTAATATTCACCTCAGATGACTTTGTCTTTCAAAGGAGCAGCAGTTGTCAGACACCAGTAACCTGAATGCCTTTTCCCGGCATTTGCATTTCACTCACCACGTCTTTCCATGCTTTTAAATAACAACTTGTTACTTCTATTGATGTTACCATATGAAAGAAACGTGGTGTCTTCACCAGGAAATATTCCAGTGGAACAAGCTTTCAGTGAACTGCATTATGCTGAAGCAAGAGATCGGGTAAATGTTAAAGATTGCTGCAAGGTCCACGAACACCTTTTAGGATTGCAGCATATAAAAGCTGACGACCTGACAAAGCCAGATGCTTTTTTCTGCACATTGTGTCCCTCTGAATCACGACTGCAAAGTGACACAAGAGAAGCTACCTGAGAGGGAAGGACCAAGCGCAGCATGACTCAAAGACCCAGCCCTACAATTTGCTACCATGATTGTGATGCAAGAACTAGCTTGTACCTGGCCCTTTTCACTTCAGAGAAAACTTTTACAATTGACCGTGCCTCTGCCAGAAAGAAGAAAAAAGCAAACCCACAAAATTTGCAGTGCCATTTGCATCCTGCCTTCTGATCTGCAGCCAAACAAGCTGCCATGTTGGCCCAGGAGCACCTGCCACCTTGTCTCCTTCCAGGGCTAAATTTCCTGTTTTCTTTCCTACCAGACATGTAACATTAGGCTTGTCTTTGAAATGCCCTCTCTCTGACCTCACCGTCATTCCAAAGTGACCCTGAGCCAGACATGCTTGGAGTATGTGACTGGAGGATTCCTTACCCTGGTATATAAAATCTTATTTGTCAGCAAAGAGGAGGGGAAGGCACTCTGTGTAACATCCAAACAGGAAGAGTAATGCATTTCTACAAAACAGTTCTTCTATCTCTCCACACCATAGGCTTTTACAGCACAGCAGTGAACTTGGCAGCTTAGGTCTATAAATGTTTAAACATGCTTTTATTTCCTATCCTGCTACACTGACTTCTCCTTTCAGCAGCAGAGGGACTGGAATTTCTCTAGGAAAGAGCAAGGGAAACATGCTTGGGATACCATTTCAGCGCACACTGTGAAGAGTTCACAGCACAGGCCTGCAATACTGAAATAGGATGGAAGCAGATGGCACCCCAGCCTCTGGGTCACCCTATTTTTTATTTTTACTTCATGTGCTTCATACCAAGAAGACATATTTAAACTGAAAGTGACTAAAACCTAAGCTTGTTACTGAAAGAAAGGAGCATAGTGCATATTTTGGCATTGCAAAAGAATTTATGTTGTCAAATCTTTTCTTTTACTCCTTTCTCAAACCCCCTCAGGACCTCTTTTTGTGCTCATTGCCAAAATGAACTTCTTGTTATCCTCTTATTAAATTAAGCATTTTCATTGCAGTAAAAACGCTTATGAACACTGGTGGTTTACTGGTTCTCAGGTAACACTCTGCTTTTGAAACAAAATAAAAGGGTCTTAGTCCTGCTTCCCTTAGTCCATGGGTGCATGCCCAAAACGGACTAGTGCTTTTAAAATATGACTCATCTTACATTCCCAGATTCCAGACCCTGGAAATGTATGCAACAGCTCAACTCTGAACCTGTAAGCCCTCTGAGAAGGGAGAGACTAGAGGATAGTAGAGCAAAACCAAGTATGATAGTTCTATTATAAATAAATTCATTGTTAAACAAAGTCTGTTTGGTCTTCCCATTTGTCTCTTCTATTCTTAGGCTTTCTGAACTTTGGAAGTTTTCCATGACCACTTTTAGCTTTCAAGACACTTCATAAACCCAGCTGTGTACTACTGGCCTAATTCAGCTCCAGATCTGAACTAAGAGGGCCATTCAAATCAGCTGCAGAGCCCACAAAGTAAAAGAACCAGACCTTTGAAGGGGGAAATGCACGGTGAAATATTTCATTCAGTCTCTTTCACACTTTTAATTGCCTGTCCTTCATTGCTGTGCCAGCTGGATGTTATGTTCCTTTTTTGTTCTGACCACACTGCCCTACCGCAGAAAAATGAGGAGCTAATTAGAGAAAGCCTTTATCAAGTCACGCTTGTTTTCAGTTGAACTCTAACCTGGCCATTGCTAAAATGTGGCCCTACAAAGGTTTAGTGGAATTCCTGCAAACTGGTTGGCTGTATAACGCTTGCTCCTCTGCATTTCCAGCTGGTTCTTTATCCTTGTAAGCTCTTCACTACAAATAGGACTCTACGATTTTGTTCAAGATAACTGGACACAAGCAGACAGAGCCACTTTGACTGCCTCTGGGGAAAATACTGCTGTGTAACAGGGAAGCTTTTGTAGCTCTTCTGCAAGGAGGGAAAACCAGGAAGACTATGGCCTGTTATCAGACATAAAAATGCAAAAATAGTACAGCTCTACTACCTAGCCCTAAAGGAAAGAAGATTTATTATCGATGAATAAACAGAAGAGAAGCACCAATTGTTTCTTATTACTTCTGCAATAGAACAAGAAAGCATGTGGTGGCAGCTAGTGGCAATGTGCAAAAGTAAAGTCTATTTATATGCATAATATTGTTCAAAGTGTTTTATCTAGAGGCTTTCTAGAGCCGTAACACTGGTAGAGCACTCAAGCTTTGCAAAACTTGCTTGATTGTTCTTTCTACAGCGAGGACAACCTGCAAGAGTGGGAAGATAAGGTTATACAGAGAAGCCACAATTACGAGAAGCAGGCAACAATGCACAGGTTGGCTTTGATGCCAGAATTTCACCTCACACATTAACAAACCCTCCCAAATGAGGTGGGGAAGGCCAAGAAGGAAAAAAGTTAAGAAGGATTCTAAGTGGTAGGCTTACAGCAACTGAGGTCATTCCTAACTGAGAAATTTCTTGCGGATGAAGGCACATGTTTAGCATGTTTATGAAGTAATTGACTACGGTAATCTATTTTCCAACAGCGACATGCTGCTAAGCATATAGGCACAGTAAATTGCAAACGCCTTCATTTACATCAGACAGCAGTGCCAGCATCCCGATCTTCTGCATAAACAAGAAGACACGTCTGTAATACCTGCACCAGCGGCTTTTTGTGCTGTGCAGCCCGAACGCCAGGGGTGACCTGGATGCTGCCGGGGCTGCCAGAGGCCCCGTGCGAGTCCTGCTGACGCCCTCGGCGTTGCCTCGCTCGGCACCGCGGCGCAAGAGCTCCAACCACCGCGGCTTTCCCACTGCGCGCCACCAGCCGAATTACAGCGGGAAAAGCACACGGCTGCCCGGCTCCCCGCCCAGCCTCTCCCGGCCGCCGGCCGGCCCGGGCGGGGCCGTGCGCTGCCTGCCCG
>VZRZ01004300.1:1385816-1399111 GCA_013398175.1 Climacteris rufus | reverse complement strand
AGCTGGTGAGCGGGGCGGCCGCGGGGCGGGCGGGGGGCCCCGGCCGCGGCCCTGCCTTCTGCTTCCCCTGTCTGTATTTCTCCCCCGCAGGCGGAAAATCTGCTCTGCCGGCTGCAGGAGAATTTCGAGGCGCTGACGGAAAAGTTAACGCTGAGAAATATCCTCTGTGGAAAGCGGGGTACGCGCCCCGCCGGAGACATCTGGGGCCCCGGGCGCTGGTGGGTGCGGGGGCTTCTTCCTTANGGGTGCGGGGGCTTCGCTTTTAACATCGGGATGGGCTTCTTCCTTAAGCATCAAATTAGTAACGACTGCGGTGGCTGAACACCTATGGTGTAAAAACACCTGACTTCACCCCCTTCCCCCTCCGCTGGCCGTTTATTTATCCTTTTTTCTAAGAAGGAAATCCTAAAAAATGTTTTACTGCAAGTGGCGAAGTAGTCCCTGTGTGGCAATTCTGGCTTTCAAGTAGAATAAGCATCAAATTATGTGTAAATATTCTGAAGGTGCATTAAAAAAAGCGGCCATGTTCCTAAATGCTAATCAGCCACTGTTGCTGGTTTAAAAGGAGCTGTTTGCTTCCTGAGCGTGGCAAGGTGAGCCCTCAAAGAGAGAAGATGCCACCTGATGGGGCTCTGAGCTTTATTATTACATGTACTTACAGAAACTACCTCTGTTTTCTGAAACTGCTCATTTATTACCTTTTTCATTTTTTCTGAAACTCGACCTTTCAGGTAGCAGCTGCTTTTAGTGTAAGAGAAGAATAATGTTTTAGCAGCATCTTCTGATTGTGTAGGCTGACTGCATGATATCACCTAAAACAGTTCCTCAGAAAGAAAACAATCTCTTACACAGGAAATACTCCAGTTCACTCCTGGGTATTGGCAAAGGCTTTTGATATTGGGAACTTGAATGCGTATCTGTGGCAAGAAATGTGGGATTGTCTTGCACAACCTTGTGCAGGCTTCATCTTGCATTAAACGTGAATAAGTAGGGCTTGAGACATCTGGAAGGAAGCTGCTTGTTCTTACAGAACAAAAATCCTGTAAAATCATAGAATTCTCACTTATAAATAAGTTATCTTTAACTTTTTACTGGAAGAGATGGGCGAGCGCATTAGTGACCTTGAGAAGCGCGTTGCTGACCTGATGACAGAGGCTGGGATAGAAAACACCGATGAAGAGTTGAAAGTAAAGACACTTAAGTTTTTCTCTATTTTATATATTTCCACTTTGTTTTGAATGATGGCCAGCAATGTGCATGAAAATAGTGTTTACGTATTTATCATACCTGCACCTAGTTGGATTTCAAAGCGTACGTTTTAAGAATATATTTTAAATTACCTTGGATTTCTTTTTGCCAGGAGCCAAAATGCTATCACTTTTACAAAAGAAAAACTGCATCTTGCTGTTCTGTATTACGAGGGGGGCAGTGCTAACTAATCCCAAATATGTAAACTGAGGCTGTACATTCATAATGAAACGTGTGTGGCTTAAAGTGCTCTGCCCACCCTTCCTGTCCCTCAGGTATGCTAACCTCAGGTATGCTGAGGATTCTCTCTGGTATAACTTTATGTACATCTGCTTTTGAACCTGCCCCAGCTTCCCAGCATGGCTCAGAGCATACCTCTTACTGCGCTCACCCCAAGCACAGCAGTACGTTACAGTCAATCACTCTATAATACAAAATTGTGCTACATTGTGTGCTGGATTTTATATCAGTCTGTTGCAAATGCCACCCCCTCCCTGATGGATGCCTAAGTCCGTGCTCTTAGTATTTAGGAGACAGCATCCATGATGTGTGGATGTCTTCCCAATGATGCACACTTCCCTGATTCAGATTGAGATGTATCGATTATTCTTGTCACTGAAACTGCTTACCCAGTGAAAGGCAGGAATGTCTGTAAATATTCTGAAGTAATTTAGATATCTACTCATTCTGATGCCTTTTTCATAAACTACAGAATAATTTTCAGAAATAAAGACAATCCACAAAGATGTATTTAACTGTACAGAGATCTCCCTCTCTTCATGCTGAATCACATTCATGAATAAATCACTAACCTACTTATTCACTGTATCTTTGCAGCACTGAAATGAGGATGTGTTCAAGAAGGAATAAAGGCAGAACAGCACCGCACTGATTTCAGGATTTTACAGTCAACACCACTTTGACAAAAAATGTTAAAGGAAAACAAACATGTTTGCACCGTGTCATTATAGAATCTTGAAAATTTTTTTTAAACTATTGCCCCAGGAAAAAAGTAGAAAGCTGGGTTTATTCATCTAAATGGGGCACTGTATTTCCTGGAGCTGAAACAGAACTGCTGGTTTCAGAGAAGGCAAAGCCACTATTTTGGATAGAAAACTATATCCTATGTAGTGAACTTATGCAAGCACAAATCTTTTCAATGTATGAACATGTATTTCATTTATTTTAATATTAGAATAATAAGATTTGTTGCCTTTTTAGCTTAAATGTTCTTAGAATAACAAGATCCTTTGATAAAACTTCTGCTTGCATGTGCCATTTTGTCGCTTCTTTAAATGCTTCACATCACAAAATGCACCTCATTTGGTGTTGCTGCAAAGGTGCCTTTGCAAAACTTCAGAGGGCAAATGAGCATAAACCATTCTGCACTACAAGAAATGGCAGTATTGGCAGACTACTAACGCTGGCTCCGGGGGCCGCTCGAGGCCGCTCAGCGATATTCTGGGAGTGACCCTGGTTTGCCGGGGGCTGCGGCTCGCAGTTTCCCCAAACACAGGGCGTCCTCCGGCAGCTCGTTAGTGCTGGCTCCTCTGTGATAGAGAGAGGCCCGGGCTGATGGTGCAGGCGCAGGCAGGGACAAAGACCCGAGAGAAGGGCCTTGGAGTGCTTTCCAGCTCTTTTATTTCCCGGGAGAAGCAGCAGGGAAGGTAGGAGAGGGTCCAGGGTCCAGGAGAGGCGGCGCAGGGGTCCGAGAGAGCTGAAGGTTCAGCTACCAAAGGCAAAGTCTTAGGGACAGCAGGGGATTTACGGGGATACAAGCTGGGGAAAGGAACCAATTGGGGTACAGGGATTAACATAGGACCAATAGAGAACCGAACTGCAATGAAATTTCCAGAACATAACCTTGTACAGAACATTAGATAATGTAGCAACCAACCGAAATATGTAAACTAAGGTACAAGGGACGCTGGGGATGAACCAAAAACTCTCCCTGAGCAGGAGTATGCCTCAGACTGTGGCAACCTCAGACTGTGCCCACCAGTCTTGAGGCTGTGGGGCTGTGGCTTTTGCCACATACGCCGCCACAGACTACAGCTGCAAATCTTGCTCTTTTCACAAGCCCACCCAGAGCTGTGCACACCAGTGCAAATAGCATCACCCAGGTATTTATATTGTGCCAACAACATTCTTCAACGTGACCCATTTTGGTGAGTTCATTTTAAAGCCTTTGATATACATGAGGAATTTTAGTTACCAACCATGAAGATGAAACTGGTAGTCAGGAAACAGGACATCTGCACTAACTTTAAGGTGGCTGTACACCAGAACATTGGCACTCTTTGCAGGCAAGATCTAGTTGGAATGTAATGGGAACCTTTTACCATAAATGCAGAAATTGAAGCATTGCCAGGTAAATAGAGTACCTGAGCTAATGAGGGATAAATGCATCTATTACAGCCGTCATTAATATCAAGAAATCATTCCAGTCAGTGCTTTACTCAGTGTAACTTGCAGCCACTGTCAGAGTGGGGGAGAGCTTGGCATTCTGGAGTACAGGCTGGAGAAATGGGCCAACAGGACCCTGATGAAGTTCCCAGGCCAAGTGCCAAGCTGGGCTCTGGGGCAGGGCAAGCATATGCTGCAGGGCAGGTGTGAGGGACTGGCTGGCACTGCTTTGCAGGAAAGGGGCCTGGTAGGAAGGGGACTGAATGAGCAGAGTGCCCTGGCAGCAAAGGCTGCAGCAACATGATGGGCAGCAGCAGCACTGGCAGGGCCGGCGAGTCACTGCCCTCCATCCACCCCTCTGGGACATCACACCCAGAATACGCTGGCGATTTGGGGGTTCCCCAGTGCAAGAGGCAGTGGTGTGAGGGAGAGAAAACAGAGCCAGAGATAGGGTGGAGCACAGAGGAGACACGGATTTGAGAGAACTGTTAGTTCAGCCATCAGAAAATACTGTGACTTCTTGCTGCCAGCAGCTGCCCCGTGGTAGAGCATGGGGAACAGACACTTGTTGAAGGCGTTTCACGCCAAAGTTACTAGAGACAAGCTGACACACAGAAAATTCCAGCTAGGTGCAAGGAACACCTTCTTCAGCTGTGAAGGTCCTCAAACAGCAGAACAGGCCTTCCAGAGGGGCTAAGGAATCTCTGTCCTTAGGGAACACAGCATCATCAAGGCTGGAAGACACCTTGAACACCATCTAGAGTCCAACCAAGGTACTCAACCCTGGACACAGTCCTGGGCAACCTGACCAAGTGGAACTACTGTGACTGGGAGGCTGGTGGTCCCTTCCAACAGAAATGATTCCAAAATTATAACCACTGTAAAATAGATTAACTGCAGCAGAAACTGAGACCCTTTTGTTTTACTTCCTTGATGCTTTCTAAATCCTCTAAAACACACTTGGCAGTAAAAGAGCATATTCTGCTTTGTCTTGTGACAGACTGGACTAAGAAGTACAGGTGTCTCCTTTCTGGGGAAAGGAGCTAGCCTGGACTGGTTTTAATTAATCCTGCAAATATGCATCTATGAGTTTAAAAAACCAAACTAATCCCCACACACCACCAACTTCATTACCATAAAAGCTGTCAGAAATGCAAATGGAAATTTCAAAAGCTATGCCACAATGGAATCCAACCCAAGTCTCCCAAGTATATGTGCATTTAGGTATATGCCATTAGCCAAACTGGAGGGCAGGTGGCAGAGAGCATGGCTCGTGGCTCCTTCAGCTGCTGCCTGTGCGGCCAGCTCCAGAACTGCAATTACACTTTGGCACTGCAGAATCCACCAGGTACTTCAAAGGGCCTCCTGAGTGCACAACCACCAGCACAAAGAGGCTGGCACCACAAGCCCATTAAGCTGACAGGGGTGTGGTGGTGCAAAAGTCATGGGAGAGGTTTTCTCCTGAGTTTTGCTAAATATTAATAAATGCACCTTGCTGTTTTATTCCCATTTTTAGTAGGTACAGAATACTAATATGATACACAAGGAAATCCTGACAAAAGTTACAAGACTTCAATGGGGATTTGCATCCAATTACACCTGTTTTCATTGTCAGATTTAATTAGCTGAAAAAAATTAAGGTAAATGGAACTCACTTTATTTTAAAAAGCTATAGTATAGTTTTCCCTTTTTGTGTAACAAAAGCAAATAAAAACAGTTGAAAGTTTTGCTGCAAACAGGCTGTGTACAAAAATGCATAATACCAAAAGGACAACAAAGGACAGTCTTTAAAAAATAAAACCCCAAAATTCAGCCACAATATTACTTCAGTCAAGACAGTTCCAGGCTTTGAGTCTTCTACTTTTCAAACGGAATTAAAATCCTTTAAATAATTCAAATTCAAGGACTTGTAGGATTTTTTTCTTTTAATATACATATATGTACACACATACACAGTAATAAATTTAAGTGGACATAGGGTTAGGAAAAAGGCAGCCCAAAGGAACATCAATATCTGTACTTAGTGGAATAATCTTTTGGTGATACCACCAAACCTCGACCTTTGCGGGCTCCTCTGTAAACAGTTTCTATAATGTCAATCATCTCCTGCTTATCTTCCATTGCCCAGTTGATCTTGTTGTTATTACCTGTGCCTAAATCAATCATGATGTGTTTGTTCCTTTAAAGAGAAATAACAAAAACCAAGTTAATATGGTATTATAATTCAGAAAGAAACCTTATATCCCCTGCCAAATGCTTTGTAGGATCAGAAGAGGCCCTTAAAACATAAACAGGCTTACAGAACAAGCATCAAAGGAAGAGCATCCACTCTTCTCACTCCACCTGACATTTTACTTCCAACTTCTAAAGCAAGAATAAGGACTCCAAACATGCCAGCCCCCAAGGTGGCTCCTCAGTGCAATTATCCTTCAGCATATTCCTCACTGTTTCTGTGTCTTTCCCACTACTGTCTATCTCCAGAGAGACTCCCATGCTTGTCAGTAGAACATTTTCTCTCATCAATGGAGATGCCTTAAAACACCACCTTTAGTAGCTCCAAAAGCCCTTTTGATTTCACTTTAAAGCAAGTTTTGACAAGCTTGACTCCCGTAATACTACAGCATTCTCTACAGGGAGTTTGAGATTTAAAAGTAAAGCCAATGGATATTAAACCCAGTTTTCACTATCACTAATTTGCACTGTGTTATCAAACACTGTTACCAGGCTAAGTGGGAAACAAGCCATTTTCCTGTTTACCCAGTTGACTCCTCTGTAGAGCAATGAAGATGTAAGCATCAGTATGCTACTCTGCATTTGGAAGTGATCTGCTGAGACACTGCATTTGACAAACAGAACATTTACATGAGTTACATTCCAGAACCACCACGTACCTGAAGAAAAACATGACGGTACAGGGATCGTACAACTCGTACATCTTGTTGAAGTCTGGCACTTCAGTGATGTCCACAAGATAAATAACAGCAAAGTTTTTAACCTAAACAGAAGAAAACAGGAAATATAAAAGCAATATATATATTACCAATTAAAGGACATGAGCTTTCGTTATTGTAACATTTATTTTCCAAATTATTAAGTCATAAAATCACAATAAGCAGCCTTGCTTTTCTTTTTAACCACCACAACCAATTAACATGGAAAATATTTTCAAATCTAGCCTAGAGGCTCATTTCACATCCAGTATCAACTGGGAAGATCCTATGCTAAATCAACCCTCAGAGAAACAAATGCCCTTTATGTAGAACTGAGATCTCACAGGGACATGCACAGCTCTGAACAAGTAGAATAACTGCTTTGTGCAAGCCCAGCTGACACATTTTGCCTCTGCCATCAGCTGCTTATACACTTCAGAAAATTAATGATCTACAGTGCCCTGGTGCTGTCCCCAAGCATTTTTCCCGCTCTGTAACATCCAGTTTGTCTAACAAGGCTCATCAAAGGAAAGTGAACCTTCTAATTTAATTAAAAACTGGTAGTTTCTTTTGAGAGGTGCAAAGCTAAAACTTAAAAGTGTAACTGCCAGTGAAACAAGACCTTGATGAGAAGCTATTCTCTGGACAATGCTGGTCAAAGAGGCTTTCACTTTGCAGAGCTACTCAGTTAAATGCACAGGAATCCCTCCCCTTTAGTGTCACAGTTAATGCCTTCATTCCTGCAAGAAGACCACGGCATATTTTTGTTTCCTCGATGTAGCATATTTCTGCTTAAGTGGAATTAGGGGAAGTTTTGGTCTCTAACCTTCAGCTCATGCATGCACAGTAGAAATCAACAGTCACACACAGACCTTTAACTGTAAGGTATTTCATCAAATGCTCATGCATCACCATGAGTGCACAGTTTGCCCCCCATCCTTAGTTACATGCTGACACAGTTTTGGTCCCTCCCAGCTGACTGTGCAGCATTACCAGCCTGAGGTTCACACACATGGCCTAGGATCTATGACAAAGCCATGATGGTATTTCCCACTTACTAATTTTGCTATCAAAACTCTGGAAATGCTATGATGAGTATAACATCTGCCTGATGGAACCATTTTTTATTTTAGTTCATAGAGCAGGATTAGTTTGTATGAGAAAAATATGATCTATTGTCTATACTGTACTTAGACATCCTAGCAGGCACTTTAACTAAAAAAGTATGGAGATGTTTGCTTACAAAAAAAACCCAGAAGGACTCAGTAAATAAATTTTTATGGACTTCAGCTTCAAGACAGTTTCAAGATTATAAAAAATAATCACAATTCAAAGATGTAAGTAAGTATTACTAGTGAAGAAAGTAAAATCTCTTCTGGAGCAAAACAGCATTTAAATAGTTTTTACAGTGCTTTTATGGAGGCAGTTATAGTCCTGCATTCAGTCAATGATCTAATGAAAACATCCCATTTCAGACACGTCCTAAATCAGGCCGGAGGTAAAGCCTTGTAAACTCTAATGAGTAATAATAGCAAACCCTCTGAAGGGATGGTTCACACCCATTTCAGTGTTACATTAAAGGCCTCTGAGCAGCTTAATGCGATGTTCAGAGTCAACAATTTACCTGAAAAGTGCCTGAAGTTACTCCCTGGTGAGCCCTGGCAGGCAAAAGACAGTTGTGGGGGGTTTGGTACTTTTTTTAGAAAACAAAACACCTGAAGAGCCATTTTCCTTTCATCCTATCACTACTTTTTCCACCCTGCTGGCATCTTTAGCAACAGCAACACACCTCTGCCATGCGGGGAAATTTCTACAACACATTCAGCAATTTCAACAAAGCAAGCAACCTTTGAACAATTACTTAATTTGGAGACTGGGAAATTATTTTAAGGTAAACCTAGCATTAACAGAACATTCTGAGGACCTGTTTTGTTCACTGAAAGATTAGCCCAAGGAGATTTACACATTGCACCAGAATACCACCACAAAAGCACACCTAAACCAAAATTTTACTTCCAAGAACTGTGTAGCCCAGATAGTACTGGAACTAAAAAAACTTTTAAAGTTAGTTTGACATTATATACACTTAATTTGGTGGACCTGTTGCAGAATCAGAAATGCTTGTCACTAGCAGTGACCATCAGCAGCTTAGCTTTCAGTTTAAGCAAAAGCAATTGAAGTATTTATGGATTCAGGAGTAGATCTGTACTCGAGCTATGAAGTGTGTGCAGACAAACCAAAGGTCAACCTCTCCCCATTGGAATGTGGATCCACTGCTCAGACAGAATTGTCAGTTCAAAAACTACATTCCTGTACAGAACAAGCTTTGCCATCCTGCAAGGCAGTGGTTGCTAACGTAGAAATCATCTGACTTTTGAGGATACAACTGATTCCAACTGAGGATACAATATGGAGACCTCAGAACAAAAATAAAATACAACTCTGAGCAAGGAAACCACACTAAATACAAGCAGTTGCAGTTGTAACAATGGAAACTACACTAAGTTTGTTACTATAAACCAAACTTTTACTGTAGAGACAATAGGAAAAAAACCTTGTGGTATTTTAGAAGTTGAACACATAATAACACAAGTTTATTCTGAAATTCTAAACCTCATAACATACACTAAATATAGTAAACTTGTTGCAGTAAGTCAAGTGCTTTCTGGAAAAAAAAAAGCCAAAACTCTAGTGAAAGACCTCCTCTTGCACAGCACCTCATTTGTGCAACACCTGAAGATAAAAGCATTTTCAGCAGAAAAACAAGACAGATATTAACTATTTCTGACACTCTGACTTCCTTTACCTGTCTTTCAATTCAAAACTTTCTCTGCCTTACCAGGCCACTGGAGCTGCTGTTCATGGGGACAGGATAAAGTAGGAAACTTAAGTCAAAGAGCAGAAAGCTAAGTCAAACAGGAGCATGGATTCAAAACTGTAGGCCTTGCTTTCACAGGCCAGGCTTCAGTTTTGCTTGTTTTTTCCCCGCTCTTCCCCAATTACAGCAGCTTCACAGAGCAGGGTACATTACTGAACACACACAGAGAAAACCCCAAAGTACATTGTTGCCTAGCCACAGTTAAAGGCTATTTTAATACTTCATAGGGTTGTATCTGCCAGAGGACTACTATTAAATCTTAAAAACAAATGGTTTAACACTATAAAGTAGAGGAATCTATAGCACCTTTACCATCAGATGCAGATTCTGTATCCTATCTTGTGAAGGTCACACGCTTTGCTAGTAAACAGCAAACACAGATGTAGGAAAAATCATACAAAATAAATCTTATTTGTCCTCTGAAGTTCTCCCTCCTGGCTTTCTTCATTAACAATATCCTTCTAAAAAATAAATTAAAGCATTTCTATAATGTGAGATTGACATAGAAATAAGATCAATGACTAGGATGGATGACAAAAAATCATAAAGTTTCTTGAAATTTCTGTCAGAGGTAAGTAATACTCTTCTTTCTTTTTGTTAAGATTGCAGCTGCCTTTGAAAAGCAAACTTTACAGCCCAAAATTCATACAGCAAATATCTGAGGAAAGCTGAAGCAGGATCTAAGATTCCATCTTCTCATTTTCCTAACCAGTTTCTACACCGTGCTTTTTCTGTTTAGATGTCTTTATGGACAAGAAACTCACAGGGAAAAAAAATTACAGGCACTGAGGCTGCTTTTGCAACTGTCGTGGTTTGAAAAGTTTGGGGGGTCTAGCTTTTTGGGTGTGGTAGGGGCCAAAAGATGGCTCCTGTAAGGAGCTTCCAGAAGCTCCCACAGCTGTCCAGTCAGGGCCTATCTCTGATGGCTCCTGGAAGATTGATGTGCTGTTTTCCACAGTTGGGCCAATTAGGAAGGACAGAAACGCCTCTGCGACAGTACATTTAAGAAGCAATCTCTGTAGTACGCACGCGCGCGCCATGTAACCCTGTAGTCATGTAGTTAGTAGATTAGGCAGGGGAGAAGGAGTACAGCAAATAACTAGGGAAAACAAATGAAACATCANAAAAAAAATTACAGGCACTGAGGCTGCTTTTGCAACAAAACACTCGAGTTGAAGGTGGCTAGCAGACTTGCATTACTGAACTGAACAGAGCAAGTACAAACCTGGAAGTCTGTACTGGCAATATTTATTTGATTTTTTTCTTTCTTCCTAATTACACTTTAAGTTTAGGTGATAAATTTCTAGGGGAAAAAAAGAAAGATAATATAGTGCCAAGAGCAACACTTACAGCTAATATTTTGAAAACTACAGACATCAGTAAATGGATTCAGTTTGCTCAACTCTTAATTACAAACATCATAAATAGCAATATGCTATTTTTATAGCTACCTCTTTCCCTGCCCCACCTTCTTTCCCTTTCTCCCTTTTCATGTAACCTGAGCAGAAATGCAGAGGCACAAACAATGTTTGAGGAAAAGCCACAGCTGTTCACACTTCTGGTTATGGTTCAATTCATGCACAACATTTGAACAATCCTCCTCAAACCCACATTGATCCAATACAGTGGTTATCTGATTTAAATCACTCAGTCATAGATAAACAATTTCTTAAACTGGGTATATTAATTTAGCAAACCAATCCCTGTATTTAAGGGAATGGGGTTTTATAATTGTGGGTTTCCTTTAAAGAAAATTAAAAAGCGTCTTTTTAAAAAAGGTGTTCAAGAGGAAATATGTGAAATTCTTCTGTTTGACTGAAACCCTGACAAAGCAAAAAACCTACCATCTTACAATTATGACTTCTTTTGACACTCAGTGAAACCTTGCTTCTTTTTCAAGTAACACTGGGGAAAGAAAACCCCAGGCAACTGCAAATGGAGTACATTTCAGTGAAAATAATCTACTTGGTCTTTTCATACAGCATTTTAGCTTCTTTTTCCCTGAAAGGATTCAACCTGAAAAAAACCTGTTTTCCTATGATAAAGTACAGATAAATATTACTGCTGCCCAAAAATATGCTGCAACCTAAAAGAATATTGCACCACAGTAACAAATATAAAATATGGCCACATTGTCTTTAAATGTAGCCTGCAATTACAGCACATGAACATTCTGTATTATTCTCTAGCATAAACACCTGTACAATTGGAACTTTTACTCACTCTTTAAAACAGCAGAGATCCAAACATGGCTTGTAAGCAAGAGGATGAGGAAGGATCTCCCCCTTTAATTTGCCATTTCTGCAGAGGGAGATTTTTAAATAAGAAGTTACATTGTTCTTTCTTCCCCCAGTCATCCCTAGCTGCCATCAAGTCCAAGCATCCTGCCACCAGTCCATACTAACAGTGTCTGAGCAGAGGACACTCCCAAACTAAAACATGTCACAGCTCCTGACTGCGTTCTGTCTTAACTCTTGGCTGTGGATCTTTCGTTGTGGGGGTTTGAGAGACACAAGTTAATTTATTTAAAAATAACGTTAGAAGACAAAGGAGTGTGCCACAAAAGGAACTCCAAATCAAGCTATGCAGCATGCAAGGAATTTAATATGGAAACAGCAAAGTTGTGGATGCCCCATCTGTGGCAGTGTTCAAGGCCAGGCTAGATGGGGCCCTGAGCAACCTGGTCTAGTGGAAGCCACAGCAGGAGAGTTGGAATGAGATGATCTGTAAGGTCCCTTCCAACCCAAAACATTCTATGATTTCTATGATAGCTGACAACTTTTCCCACCCAAGTTACCATTTCTGAGTCAGATTTTTTGCTTGTCATGTGGTTCAGTTGAAGAGGTGTCAATTTTCTACATCTATCACTACACAAAACCTTTAGCAAATATATGAAAAGGTAAAGTACAGCTGATCATGTATTTTCAAGTCTAATTTGTCTTCAATATCTATCTTTCTTAAGTGAGTGACCAGCTATTAGCAATCATTCAGTTTCCATCTGGAGACAGCTTCAGAGTTTGGCTCCTAAAATTTAATCCAGTCCATGCAAACTCAGTGGAATGCTATTGGTCTCCACGAATAAGATCAATGACAGATAAATCACATTAATATCGCTGACACATTAATCAGAATAATATCAGACAGATTAACCAACACCACCCCGTACATTTTAGCATCTCACCATTCTAAGAGCCAAAATGAAAGCAACTTTCCAGTTATTCAAATGGAAACCTGAAGCCACTACACATTTTCAGTGTAGAGAGTGCTGCATTACCTGGAGCTGCAGCAGCCCTACCACCAAGCACTTGCTTCTGCTTGAATGCTGATGCTCATTCAGAGATGGGTTATTTAAAAGCAGCAACCTCGACTTCAGAACCAGCGACATCTTTTCACCCCCAGAACACTGCAAACATCAGGGCAGCCAGTGAGTTTCGGAGACGCTCATGAAAGCAAACCACACTGCTTCCCGGCTGCCTCCCAAAACTGGAATACCTCTCCAGAACCCGAGTTACAACCTGCCCCGGGCTTCGAGCGAGCCACGGGGAACACTGAGCGCGGAAGGAGCGGAAAGCTCCGCTTTACCTTCTCGGCGATGCTGTACAGGACCTCATCCATCTTCATGCACGTGGGGTCCCAGTCGTGCCCGAAGCGGATGACCACGACCCGGTCCTCCTCCGACAGGATGGCCTGGTCCACCTGCCAGCCATTGTGCAAGTGCGGCAGCATGTACGACATCCTGGCGGGCGGCTGGCGAGCCTGCGGGACGACAGGGATGCGCCGGGAGCTGACAGACCGCCCTGCCTCCCTTCCCCCCGCGCCGCCCCCCGCCCGCT
>VZRZ01004300.1:1365727-1385641 GCA_013398175.1 Climacteris rufus | reverse complement strand
CCGGGGCGGGCGGAAAGCGGAAGTGGGGGCCCGGGCACGCGCGCGGGGACAGGCGCGCTTCCGGGGCGGGACGGGACCGCGCCGCCCGGGAAACACGGGCGCGTCCAAACGGGCCGGGGCCACGGGCAGTCCCCCTCGCAGGAGGGATGTGGAGCCGTGGCTGCGTGGCACGGGATGAACTAGAGAGCCCGAATCTCCCAAGCTCTGACTACTGTGCGATGTTAATACACTCCCTATACCTGCATGGGATTTGATCAAGGAGATATGTCCAGAGAAGCTGTGGCCGCCCCATCCCTGGCAGTGTTCAAGGCCAGGTTGGATGGGGCTTTGAGAACTTGGTCTAGTGGGAGGTGTCCTGCCCATGGAGCGGCGTTGGAACCAGATCATCTTTAAGGTGCCTTCCAACCCAAACCTGTTACTCTCCGGTGTAGCATCTCCTGGTTACGGAAGGTTTTACTCACCCGCAGCAATGAGAATTTTCACGCCCCCACCTCAGACACGCTCCCCTCACAGCGGCACTGCCCGGCCGCTGACTCGCACTGGGGCACCGTGAGCTCTCCTGGCTCTCTCGCAATCAAAATTCGGAGCACACCGGGTCAGTGCTCCAGCGGCAGTGCTCAGCAGCGAAAGCGGCACATTGCGGCGTTGGGTTCCGAAATCAAGCCGGCCTTGGGGATAGGGCGTCCCAGACCCATCTGTTTCCTTCCTAAGAGGCATGGATATTTTTCTACACCAGACACTCATTTAAAAGCTTAGCTTGCAGCAATCAGGGAGAAAAGCATAGTTTCCACTATGAAAATTCCATACAAGCTGGAGCGTGAGCTGTGGGGAACAATGTGAATTTGTACCAATTAACTTTGCCCCAGAACTGCCGAGCTCTCCAAAAACTACTCAGGTCCTCGTTTTGCTTTATCTCCTATCTAGGGCGTCCAGCGCCGGCGGCGGGAGAGGAGAGGAGAGGAAAAGCAGCGCGGTGGGATTGCGGATAAGAGCAGGGGCAGCGGCGATCCCCGCGCCGCAGCTTCCCTGGAAGGCGGCAGCCCGGGCAGGGCAGGGTTAAGCGAGCGGGGCTGGGCAGCAGCGGGCGGATCCGGCCGGGGGCAGGAGCCCTGAGCTCCCCGCTCTTCCCGCTGTCTCAGGATCGAGCTGTGGAAAGCGCGCCGTCAGAAAGAAACCAGCCCTGGTTAGTGTTTCGGATGGTGTTCAGGTAATTAGCCTTCTTCTCTGGAGAAGTTAGTGGGAGGAATTTATCCTGGATAACGCATGCTGTTAGCTTTAATTGAAAACAGAGCTAGGAAAAATTATGTAGGTTTATTTTGCTGTGATTTGGCTAAGTCCAAAATGATACAGCACTGCCAGCCAACAAATTTGAAAGGAAGGAGTGAGTCAAGCTCCACAGATGAAATAATGGCAGCTTCAATTAGCACAGAAGTTAATACTTAAATGTAATCCTTTTTATTCATCCACTTGTCTCAGCTTAAGTAATGTATTAAAAGTTTTCTCTGTGATGACAGCACCAGAACTTAGTACACTTACCTTACATCAATGTGTTGCATATGATTATGGTTATTTACATACATGGAAGCATATGTAAATACAAAATGTAAATACAAAAATACATATGTAAATACATTATGTAAATACAAAAAGAGGAGAGACAGCTCTAAAAAAGGCAAAAAAAAAGGAGTTTCCGATACTGCAGATGATACTAGTCCAAAACCAAAATTGTCATATCCTTGACAGGTGTTACGTTTAGCACATTGGACAAGACATCTGATAACTGAATAATTATGTTCAGGAGCACAGCATTCAGTCTGTTGAAATTGATTCCCTTGATGTCTGGCCAGTCAAATTTGGCTTACAAATTTATTCATCCAGTTATTGCTTCTCACGGACATCACTGTCACGGAAGTGTGACTTACAAGCAGAGGTACAGGACACACCCATGTAGTGCTGGAAGACGAGCAATAAGTGCTGAGACCAAGGTTGGTATCTGGAGAGCTCCCTTCCTTCTGCAAGGTTCCTTTAAGTCTTTTTGGTTTCCTGCTATCAGTGTGATTATTTAAGGTTGTACCCGGCATGAGCAGAGCAGAGCCACTATAGCTAGTGGCTTTCTCATGGGTCACCTTTCTGCTTGTGAAGTGTAGGAAGTGCTTCCTACATGAATGTGGGTCTGGCTCTGCCCATCAAAGTGTGTTGTAGTGGGGGAGGAGGTGGTGGTGAAAGCAAATGTTGTAATGCAGTGCTGCCTTGCTGGCATCTGCCAGTCAGTTGGTCGTGTCTGGTGCCCAGGTTTCCACCACTTAGCAGCATAAGGTTTAGCTGCCATCCAGGACCATGAGGTTCTGATCATCAAGGAAGCTGGACAATGCCATCACAGTATGACATCAACTCCTGTCTTTTGTTCTGTGTATCATTCATTCTGCAATGCAAACCTAGTTCATCCGTGTAAGGTCATGTTGGGTGATACTCTTAAGAAATATGGATTATACCTGGGGAAATTTGCATAATTTTTGCAACCATATGCGGCTGACAACTTCAGTTGGCAAAAAATAGATGAGATGTATATAAAAACATGGACTTCCTTTGCATTTTGGTTGCACTGTTCATCTTGTTGCTTTGTTTGCTGCTGTTCAGAACCAGATAGTGTTATCAGAGACACTGTTTGTGGTGAACTGCAGACCTGTCCTAACATGGAGGCCCCTTCAAGCCCATGTACAGCAGCAGACTGGAAGGGAGGCAGAAATGCACATCCAGGCCAGGATAAAGCAGCAGTACTGGTGTCAAGATTGTAACCATTTAATAGACACAGTTGGGATAAGTCTGAATTTGCTCAGGACAAGGATAAATGTGACAGAGACGTTCCAATCTACATTGACACCTTTTTGTCACAGGTTCTGGTTAATCACAGAAGGCTTTTGTGAGAGAAGGGAAGCAGCAGGACATTTTTGTCCAGCACTGTGTGCCCAGAATAAATCACGTACTACTGTGGAAAATTGTTGTGATTCAGTTCGCACAACATCAGGTTTCCTGAACCCAAGTGTAGAACATAGTGTGGGATGGAGACTGAAAGTCAGTGGAGCACAGCAAACAGAATTGTTGGCAATCAGGTGCAACTGTTGTTCAGATATGCAGCAAATCTTTTTGCCAATAAGAGCTGCCTCTAATTAGGTGTTTGGTTATCTGTGGAGCCCCTGTCTTATTGCAGAATACAATGCATTTGCAAGAGTGTTGTAAAGAGGACTGGGCTCAATACTGTCTGGGCAGGGGAAAGTTGTAGTATGAAAGACTGTGCTGTCAGTGGGAATTACACTATTACCTCTAGTGCTCTTCCCCACAGGTTCAGCATGTAGACATGGGTGTGCTAAATTTTGTATGGGTAAGTTCAGGTACAGATCTGGATGTTTAAAACACTGAAGGCAACCTGTTCAAGGGTGGCCCTTCATCATGCAAATTTGTTAGCTCTAAACTATCCCTGACAGATGTTTGTAAGACCTATCTGGGCCTCAGTGCCAGACTACATTACCTATGGCTTCACCAACCATAACCAACAGGCAAGAAACTTCGAGTAACTTTCTAGCAACCTCTGTTTCACAGCACTGCTTATAGGAAGGCTTTGGTGAGTAAGGCTGAAAAGTTACCAGATTTGTATTAAATCAATATTGATTCAGGACTAAGATGAAATTATTTGAGAAGAAGCCCTTGTAGGACTGGATTTTGAGCTGAGAGTGTGGATATTCCTTGGTGTTGTAGTCTAAATCAGCACTTGGTGAAAGTGTTGGGAAGTTTTCTAATGTACCACCCTAGTACCAAGTGACTGGGTTAAAAGCCATATTGACTTCCCTCAGTTCCCTGGTTTACACATGTGAACTTAAACAATCACTTTTAAAGAATCATCATTGATCCTTTAAGGGTGTTCTCCTAAACAAAGGAGTGTTTTTTCTATTGCCCTGTTGCAGGTCATGGCAGAAGAAGAGTTGCCAGGTGTTTTGATTCTGGATATAGGAGGAACTCATGGCGTGCTAGAAAACATTGCAGCACTTTTGAAGAAACACTTTCACCTTATCACCATGAAGGAATTTCTTGGAAACAAAGAAGAAATGAGCAAAAAAATCCAATCTGTTTTCGTGTTTGAGTGCAGGCCATCTATTGACCGGGAGCTTCTAGAAAGCCTGCCTAATTTAAAGGTAATTGGAAACTCTGGGGTTGGAGTGGATCACTTAGACTTGAGAATGATCTCGAGCTTTGGTGTGAAAGTGACCAACACCCCGTGTGCCGTGGCAGACCCAACAGCAGACATAGGAATGGCCTTGATGCTGGCCTCTGCCAGAAGACTAGTGGAAGGTAATGTTTTTAATTTTCCTGGACCTAGCTATTTCTGTTCTGTGCAAATCGATATTTGGGATGCTGTTATGGGGAAAAATTTTCAGAGGCCTTAACTTCAGAGGGATCTGCTTTTTCCTATGTTCTGTTTCTTCTTAGGGCAACAGTGACACGAGTAAGGCCTTTGTCTAAATTATGCACTTGGAAGTCTCTTGTGGAATATCCTCTTTGGAATAATGTCTGGGGCTTAATGCCCCTCTGGCTGTTCACTGGGTGGGTTGTTTATAGCAGTAAAAACTGAATACAAAGTGCATCCAATTGAAGGTCACCACTTTCCATTGAAAGGTCCATTGTCACTGCTGGAAAGAAGCCTTAGGACCTACACTAAGGTACAAAGCATTAGTGGCCACATCTCCAGCTCTAGAGCAGTAATTAGTATAATTTCTTTTTTTTTCCTGCTTCTGTGATGAGTGTGTCTAAACCAATGGGTTGTATTTCCTGAAGAGCATCAGCGTTATTTTTGAAACAGCTGATAATCCTTTCGACAAACTTATTTCAAACTGTACCACCACCATTAGTTTGTGTCCTTAAAAGCAGGTTCTTTGCCCAAGCCCTTGCTACGCAATGCCTTCTGGGGGAGGGAGGTGTCAGCAGAGACTGTCACAAGAAGCTGCCTCTGTCTTCAGGGACTCATAGTCTTGTCGTCAGTGCTGCTCCACCCCTGAGCATGAAATAAAGTCTCCTTCCCTGTGATGTTTTCTCACTATTGCCTCTTGTTGAACCTCAAGTTCTTCATGTAGAAGCTCCCAGAGATCCCTGGCTGAACTGGAATTTGAGTCCATCACCCCCACTCAAGCAGTGACACTGCTTTGGGTTGTGATCCAGGAGAAAATCGGTGACATTTACCGCAGCTAAAAAAAAGTGAAGTCAATGCTTGCAGGGTGGTCAGTGTCAAAGAAGCTATTTTTGATTTCTAACAAAGTACACCAGCTGTGGAAGAGTTATTTTCCCAAGGAGCCATTCCTCCCAGCACAGCACCCAGCCAGGACCCCACTGTGTTACTGGCTCCACCCCTGACTGCAGGAACTGGCACCATCCAGGCCCTACTATGAACTGGTCAAAATCACCAAGGGTGTTTTGTAAGGGGGGCTCTAGGGCCCCACTGCTGTGATGGTACTAAACCTTTTCTTTCCCCCAAACCTTTATTTGTGGCTGGTTTGTCCCCATTCAGCATGTGTTTACACACAGGCTGCCAGATTGCAGTGTCTCCAGACACGAAGCATTTTGCTGTTGACTGGCTGGGAGTGGAAGTAACCAGAGCAACGCTTGGGATCATCGGGATGGGCAGCATTGGGTACAAAGTGGCTCAGAGAGCCAGAGCCTTCAACATGAGGATCCTGTACCATAACAGAAACCGCAGGTAAAAACATCTGGTTTCTTCATGTAATTGTTCAGGGGGCACTGATGGGAGCCACCGTTCTGAGCTCTGCTCTGTGTCCCCGGCCTTACTGTGCACTTGTGGCAGTTATAAGCAGCATGACAAGCACCACTGTGCCCCTTCCTCACTTTGGCTCCCTCCTGCTCCCCTCAGGAAGCAATTCCTCCTCACTTCCTGCACTTTCTTTGCCCTGGTTAGCCACTAGCAGTTTGCAACAAGGGCCATGTAACCATTCTGAAGATGCTGTCCAAGCACACCAGGTCTTGTGCCCTTTTGGTGTCTCCTGTCCTGTCAGACTCTTCTTCAGGCTTCTGGCTACATCCCTGTTCTTCCCAGCCAGTCTCCTCAGCCTAGCCAGATCACTCATCACACCAGCACCATGACAAAGGTCTTGATTTCTCACAGATTTGTAGTTCCCTTTTTTTCAGGCTTCATTTCTTTCCAACCAAAAGTCCTAATTTGCGTGTCAGGCAAGAGAAGACTTCACAGGGATTGGCATAGACACAGGAGAGAAGAGTGGGGTCTGACTACATCCCCAGCCTCCTCACTTGATACTGCCTATGTGCTTTGCTTCCACATGTGCATCACTCCTCCAGTGTCCCACCACTCCTTTAGCCTCTTGCTCCCTCTACTCCACATCCTTTCTGCCTCCCTTCCACCATCTGTGCCTATCAATGCCTTGTCCTTTATGTTGGCCTCTAACCTGTCAGTCTCTGTGCTGTTGTGGAACTCTCCTGGGGTTGATGGATGGTTAAACTGTGTCACTTTGGGGGTGTGTGCATTTTTCCTTCAGAAGACGGGAGGAGGAAGAGGCTGTTGGTGCCCACTACTGTGCGAAGATGGAAGACTTGCTGCAGCAATCTGACTTTGTTATGTTGGTTGTGAACCTGACTCCTGAGACTCACAAACTGATTGGGAAAAAGGAGCTGGGGCTGATGAAACCCACAGCTACTCTTGTAAACATCAGCCGAGGTAGGATGGTCTGAAATCACTGTTTGTGGCTCCACACTTAAGGTTGTGTTTTGTCTGATTATGTTGACAGTCCCCTCTCCAGTATCAGTCTGTGATATCCCTCTGTTGTTTGTGTCATGAAGTAGTTGGCAGTCTACGAGTGAGTGAGTGAGTGACTTATGTGGATCATATTCTGTGTGTTCAGAGGTCCTATGGAAATTAGGGATGCTCAGCAGATGGTTGGTTCTCTTAAGCCTTATCCATAAGAGCAGTTTCTAGTGGACTTAACTGAAAGGTTTGTCATCAGCAAGGAGGAATGGGATACAAGGGAAAACATTAAGTAATACTTGGAACAGCAGTGTAGAAAGGAAATCTCACAGGGGATGACAGATCTTTTGGCACTGAATAGGCATATGAGAGAGATTATAGTTTCAGTAAACAAAGCAGCTATAAATGAATGGAAAGTCTGCAGAGATTAAATGACTTGTCTGTAATAATACAGGAAGTGTCAAAATGAGGAAAAGACTGAAATGGGTCTCATCCTAGGAAAAGCCTTATGCAGTGGACCATAATGATCCTATAATTAAAGATTAATAAATAAAATCTTTGGTTTATTTGGTTAATGGTTATTAGAAAGCCATTCTACTTCCTAACAAGATGAAGATCCTCTACATTTTCTCATCAGACTCTTGAGACCTTTCCTTCCTCCTAGGTAAAAATGTGTTCATTAACTCATCAGGATACTGAGATTTCATTTCAATGCAGGTGCAGTTATTGATCAAGATGCATTGGTAGAAGCTCTCCAGAAGAAGGTTATTAGGGCTGCAGCTCTGGATGTGACATACCCTGAGCCTCTGCCAAGGTAAAGACATGTGTTGCCCATTCTGTTAATCTCAAATGTTTTAAACTGTGTTCAAAGTGTGGTCTTAATCTTGATCTCCACAGGGAGACTAACTGTGTAAGGGCAAAACCTCAACTTGGCTTGCACAATCATAAATAAACAGCAAACCATTCACCTTTATTAATCACACATAAACAGCAGACTAGTTCTGTGCCAGCCTGACTCACAGGCAAGGCAACGAGATCGATGGAGAGGAAGAAAAAATGTTTAAGTGAGTGTCCCACAGCTTTCTGCTCGTTCTGGGCTTGTGGCCCTTTGGTCTCAACATGCCATTGATGTTTCCTGAGGTTCAGGTCTTCCCAGCTAGCATGGGATAGCAGCAGAGTAAGTTCCCTGTGTAATACTCCCTCTTCTTTCTGTTTCTTACAGAGATCATCCTTTATTAAACTTAAATAACGTCATCATAACCCCACACATTGGAACAGCAACAGTCCAAGCGATCCATATGATGGCAGAAGAAGCAATAGCAAACATCCTGGCTGTTCTCAATGGCCAACCCATTCCAAGTGAAGTGTTTCCCAAATGATGAGTGCCAGATGATGCCACTAAATCTCATGTGTATGGGAAGGCACTGTTTCTTTCAGTACCATTTTTAAACTAAAAAATCAAAAAAGCAACCTGTTCCTGCACTGCTCATCATGATACTGCAAAACTGTCACCTCACTAGACCTGATCTGTACTGTTACTTACACTTCTGAAAAATAAAGTGGAACTAATTAAAGAGATTTGTTTGAAGATTTTCACTGAAGAGCTATGCATTTTGATATCTTCAGTCTCTTTTGATGAATACCCATGTTCTGTTCCCAGTACTTCCTGCTACCTAATAAGAACTGCACCAAGCAGTTTGTGTAACACTCTCAAATCTATTAAAGATGAGTGAGCATTAATTCCCTGTAGAAACTTGACTGTATCCTGAAACACTTTTCAGCCAGTATTGCCATATTCTATTTTTACATCAAAACACTGAAGAAATGTCCTTTGAAGTGATCATAGGCCTAAAGTTTTCTAATACAAGAAGAGCTGTACTTCATCTACACATTAAAGCAAAGCCAGTTGTTGAAAAAGTGTCTTTGTTTTTCATGAGAGGACCCTTTGAAAACCGAAGTAAATCCCAAGAGATTTAGTTCCTCCGTGCAGACAAAAATGATGCTTTTATCTTGACTGGTCATGAAAAACAATGGTAGAAGTACTACTGAAGTCACGTGGATGAAGGCATAACCTAAAGCAAAATTAGTGATCAGTCCTGACTTGCAGTCTAGGGCCAAGCTTTTTCTTACATTCTCTTTACTATTAGCAAGCAACAAATACAGAAAATTCAGTAAAGTGTTAGTCACATCCATAAAGTCAGGAAGCCTTTCCATTATTTTGTAATATGGTCAGACTCCTTGAAGGGATTGTAAAATGAAGATTAGCCAGGAAGTGTAGACAGGCCAAGAGTTAGACATTCAGTTGGAAATAGTGAAATGATACTAACAGGGCAACAGAAAGGATTGCTACAGGGGTTTCCAAGATCTTCAGCCCTTGTATACTCTCCCTACAGCTCTTTGTAAAACTGCTGTAGAAAATCAAAGGTAGCTATAAATGGTCTATCAAAAAAAACCACAAAAACCCCCAAATAACTGTCAATTCACAGACCCTCTGGGAACCAAAACCAGATTGTCAGGGATTCCTGAAAAAAAAACAAAACCAATTTAGAGTGCATACGTCCTTCTTGGAAAACACTTGCTATCTATTATTTTGTTAACTTAAAATAGGCTCAGGAGAAGGCTCTGCAGTCACTGGGGTCTCTTAAGGACAGGAGGCTGCAAAAATCACTGCAATGAAGCATTTAAAAATTAACCTGGTGATTCAAAGTTCATGATAAAGCCATGCAATTTATTTTCCTGAAGTAGATTTGGTCCAACATTTTCCTAAACTACTTAGACAGGGTAATTTGTGATTTCAGGTGAAAGAGATTTATTGCACTGTTTACTGCAGACTATTGATGGTCTGAAACTAAATAATTAATGAGAAGTAAGTGTTGTGTTTTGGATATGGTGGCAGTAATATGAAATCTTATGGATCATGAAGGACAGAACTTGTTCAGACCTGATATTGTGAATACCTCTGTGGGGGTGTGTGTGTGTGTGTATGTGCATAATTGGGATCTTTAAAAGAGCTGCTCACTTGTCTTGGTTTGCTTGCCTTCCTAAGTGGTTTATAGGTTCTCTTGTCATAAATGCCATGATACAGACATGACAGTGTTTATTCTTTAAAATGTCTGGAAGTAATAATATGTCTTTCTTCTGACACAATATCTTTCTTCTTTGTGCAGATCATGGAAGGAGGAGAACTACCTGGGCTCTTGGTAAATGAAATTGGTGGCATATGTGGGATACTGCACAGCCATGTGCCATTCCTGAGGAAACATTTCTACCTCATCACCATGAAGGAATTTCTTGAAAACAGAAAGGATGTAGGTAAAAAGGTCCAAGCAATCTATTTATGGTGGCACAAACCAGTCATTGACCGAGAGCTCCTGCAGAGCCTGCCGAACTTGAAAGTGATTGCGAATTCAGGAGTGGGGATGGATCACCTGGATCTGAAGCTTGTAGCTGCCTTTGGTGTGAAGATGGCTAATGCTCCACGTGCTGTTTCCACCAGCACAGCAGATACTGGCATGGCTTTGCTGCTAGCATCTGCTAGAAGATTAGTGGAAGGTAACATCTCAATTATTTTCTGGCTCCTAAAAATCATACAAGATTTACCTGCCATTAATTTGACTTCCTTAGAGTTATTTGTAGTGCACATAGTTTCACATAAAATGTGAAAATCTAAATGTGTTGGCTTGGCAAATAGAATAATAGGTATTTTCATATGTTTTCTGTATAATAAGTATACTTGAATTATTACATCATGCACAGGCATACATAACATATATTTCAACGGAGGCTAAATAAAATGTGATGGTGTGACAGTGCTATAACCAAAAGCAGGGGATGCCAAAGATCAGGCAATCACTGCAGTCACAGGCTGGCAGAAGAAATTAGTGTGGGAGGCAACAATGGAGCAGAACAAGGGTATATAGAGTCATGGAATATCCTGAGTTGGAAGGCTGATAGAGGCATGGGCATGTTCTTGGAGACTGAAATGGATTGGTGCAGAATTGGGGCATTTAAGGGGCATTAGAGAATAATAAAGTGGCCTACTCCCGTTTTTGTTAATAGCATTCTTTCTAGTTTCTTCAACATTTTTTTCTTGCTATTTTGCCAAATAGACATGCCCTTGGCTTGGTTAGAATGCCTCCTGCTTCAGGAAAAGATCCTTCCGATTTATCCTATTATATTTACCTGACTTGCCGTCTGTACCACAGGATTCATAGAAACTCAAAGGTCTCCCTCTAAGTCTGTATTTATCTCACAAAGAGGAGACAGATTAAAAGAAGGATTAATTTTTGGTTCCCATCTACATAAAGCACCCCTGGTGGCATTTCTGATAGCTCTGTCCTGGCATGACTGAGGTTTTTCCTGAGCCTTTTTTGTACTTTCACAATATTCTGCTTGTGTTTTAGAAAAGCTGTCAGTGTCAGAAGACCGAAATATCAGAAGCCTCTCCCATTGCTAGCAGACTAATAGGTGCTGGCTCTGTGTATATAAGTGTATTTTATGTATTGTAGAACTGTCCAGAATTGTGCAGATTTAACAGGTAATTATGGAAATTACCAAGTTGTAATTTTTAAAGAAGTCACACTTTTCTTTCCAAGGAGAGCAGCAAATGTGAGGAGCAAACCCATTATCTGGTGTTCTTCACATGACATTTCCAAACTGTGCATTGTTATTGGCAATGATTATTTTGATTGTTGACAGGGAACAGGGCAATATTTTCATGAGTCTAAAGCAGTCAAGAGATTTTTGAAGAGAATACATCAAAAGGCCTTTTGTAGTACAGTGAGGATAAAAGGGAATGTCATATACACATGTAGCAGGGAAAGATGATCCATTGGGGAGTTACCTAGGATATTACAAAATCATGTGTTTGTAACCATTAGAAGTGAGAAGACTCAGCAAGTCCAGAGTCTTTGCCTTGTTCCTCTGTGTTGGACCCCATCCATCTCTCATATTTATCTGTTTTTCTTGCAGTCCATAACATTGCAGTTTCTCCAAGTATGGAGTACTGTGAAGCTGATATTCTGGGAGTTAAAGTTACTGGAGCTACTCTGGGGATTATTGGCATGGGCAGCATTGGATATAAGATTGCTCTGAGAGCCAAAGCATTTGAAATGAATATTTTGTACCACAACAGGACACGGAGGTAAAGATACATCTTGACCCTAATTGCAGCAAAAACTCTCTTCTGGATAGCCAGTATTTTCTTTCCAAGGAATTATGTCAGAAATATAGCAAGAAACAAGGGAATAGGGCCCATATTAAAACAAAAGAAAAAAGAATAGTTGCCTTAAATCAGTCCTGTAAAAAGTTACTTGGTGATTAGACAGTTGAAAATTTAATTTACGTTTTATAGTAGAAATTTCAAAATTTCCTGCACAAAAATGGAAATCAAGTTTATACTTTTTTTATTCTTATCATATCGTACTATAGTGACACATAACTCTCTCTTTTGTTTATTTTTACTCCATATTTTGAAGTTCAGGAGAGTTGCTGTTGAAACTCAGTGGCTGAAAAACTAGGAAACATATACTTGGCAAAATTTGGTTGAGAGCTGTTCTTGAGAAAACCTTGTTTCTTCTCAAGCCAGTAGGAATTTTAGCAAGTATTTAACTGGATTTCACCCCTTATTTCTAGCCCCTCCTAATTAGTCTGTCTGGGAATCTGATCCTTGTTAGAAGTTCCACAGAGGGGCTCTTCAATTTAAAGTGACCGAGACCCCCACATACAATTCGAGTCCTTTGCAATCAGGCAAGGTGTAGATAATGAACAGAACAAATATCTACTCTTACAAACTATGACCTACCCTGAGAGAACTTTACTCCTCTCTGGCTGAAGGGAGAAGCTGCAGTGCTTGGATGTGGCTTTCAGTGATTTTCTCCACATGCAGACTGCAGGAGGGTCACTGCTCTAGCTAGCCCGAGGCAAATCACGAGGGTGAATGAGGCCAGAAATTTTTAGCCATGCTTGGCATTCCTGTTACTTCAGAAAAACAGCTGAGCAAACTGATATTTAAGAAAAAGTACTCCTTAAGATTTTTCAGAATTCACAAATCACAAAAAAATATTAAAAAGGCACTAATCCCTTTTTTCTTTTTTTTATGTGTATCATCATTAACTCCCTCTGTTTAATATTTCTCAGTCTATAAAGTAATATTTATGTAAGAGTGCTGTGATGAATGATCAATGCACAGTGCAACAGAAATTAAAAACCTACTCATTTACATTTACACTTCAAGCTTGTGTGCTGAATCAGGATGCACTCTGCATGCTGCAAAACTGGCTGCAGTTCCAGTCTGTTCTTTTCCCACTTATTCTCTTGTCGTTGACCTGAAAAAAAACAATGAAGTGCATTTGTTAGGAGACACATGATCCAAAGTTACACTGAAGTTAATTTCTTAGTGTGACTTCTGTATTTCTAGATTAGGGAGGAGATAACTTAAAGCCCTTCTCTTGCATTCAGGAGCAGGAGATTGTACACACGATCCCACATCATTGCTTCTTTATTTCCCAAAGTTCAGGCAGCTAAATTTACAAAGAAGGTGAGAAATGGCAAGTGTTATTTTGCATTGTGTAAAGTTAAAACTAAAAATCTCTCTCTACTTTGGTAATTTTTTCTGCTGAACATTTTATTCTGTGAAAGTCCTGGGGCAGCTGGGAGCCTGGCAAAGAGCTGCCTGGCTGATTTCACTCATAAAAAATGACAGGCTTACTGAGAGTGCCAACAGGATGAGGACCACAGGCATGCTCAGAGTTTATGTGGATGAGTTCTGGTGAATACCACTCCTCTGGTTTGAGCAATGACTGCATCCTGAGAGGTGCACACGGTATCCTGGAGAATGGACCATGTGCTGCCATCTGCTGCAGTGCTTGGTTTTACTTTGTTTGCAGACTTTATAAGAAGCCCTGGGACCCTGCACTGGAGTGGCTGAGAGGCAGGCATGCAATCCATCCCCTGCTGTAGGGCTTGGAGCCTTCCAGAAGGGCCTAAACACCCAGCTGAGGGTAAATTCACCTTTGTTTGCCACCTCTTCGCTACATGGATGTGATAACCAGATCCTTTAGTTTGTAGACTGGTGACATCGTTGAAGAAAATGTTTTTATGACTGATGCCCTGAAATGCCTTTTTCCCCACCAGGAAAGCGCAAGAGGAGCAGGCCGTCGGTGCCACTTACTGCGGGAAGATAGACAGCTTGCTCCAGCAGGCGGATTTTGTGATGGTGGTGGTGAGCCTGACACCTCAGACACGCAAGCTGATCGGGAAAAGAGAGCTGGAGCTGATGAAACCCACAGCAACCCTCATCAACATCAGCCGAGGTACCGCGCTGAGGGGGCGGGCCCGCTCCTGCTGTGATGCAGGCAGCGCCGTGCCCGGACGGATCAGGCATGGCCGGAATTCTCTCTCTCTCTGGCCTTGCCCCTCTCAGCTCGGTGTGCGTGAAGTGCCAGCTCTTTACCTGCAAGGGACACTCAGACACGCTCCTATCCCCCACCAGGTGCAGTAGTTGACCCGGAGGCGCTGGCGGCAGCTCTGCAGGCCGGGGTTATCGGGGCCGCGGCTTTGGATGTCACGCAGCCGGAACCGCTGCCCAGGTCGCCAGCCCTGCTCGTTTCTCGGAAAGGACGGGTGAACCCTGCCGAGGGAGCCGCCCTGCCCCTGGCCTGGGAGTTTGGCTAAAAGTGCCATGAATACGAATGGGGTGCAGCCCAGATGTTGGGGCTGAAAACGGCCCAAAGGGAAGCCTGGGAGCAAGGAAACAGCAGGAGGCAGGGAGAGCATTAAACCCCCCTCCTTAGAATCACCCATGAAGCTGCAGCAGTGCTTCACTTGCAAATTGCAGCTTGCCGTGAATGGGGGGAAGCTGCTTGAGCCATCTCTTGTGAGCCCTGCTGCATTGCCCCAGGCTGTCCTTCCCCACAGGCTCCTTTCCACAATACAAGGCTGAAGTACTGCAGACCTCTCGGGCCCAGAGGCTGTTTCGCTTCTGTAAAAAGACCCCACTTTGAGTTGGTGCCTCTTGGAGTCAGCTGTGCTGACTACATTTTGGTTTGGGGGAGTTTGGTCTCCTTGTGGCACTGTGCAAGTAACTGCAGCTCTGACCATTGTGTAGGGTGAACGTGTCAGGAGGGTTTAGTCCTCTCGTCTGACATAGTTCAAATTGCTGCCTAGTGGCAGAAGTGTGTTTCTGGAGTAAAGAACACGGTATAAAGTCTTAACGGGTCCTATTACAGTCTAAAATTACTTCAAAACAGATTATCGGGTTATGTGGGCTAAACGGGACTTGTAAAATTATATCAAGTTAATTTTAAATACAGTGCAAAACCTAAGGTAGGACTCCTCTTTATTTGGATGAACAACAGTAGTTAACTATTTTTCTTTTCTTCCAGAGATCATCCACTGTTAAAATTAAAGAATGTCATTATAACACCTCACGTGGGCGTTAGAACAGACAAGGCCACCCGCATGATAACAGAAGAAGCAGTTGAAAACATACTAGCAGCTCTGAATGGTCTCCCCCTACCCAGTGAAGTGCTTCCTAGTTGATGTGCAGAAGGATATCACATCTCTTTTTATTCTTCTCTTTCCCCCCATCAACTCTAAAAGTTTTTATTCGTCTGTTTTCCCTATTAAGACAAAGCTATTCCTAGTGGGCACAGAAAGCTCTGACTCGGTCTTGTGTCATTGAAAAACAGCTTTTGCATTTTAATTTCCTTGCAAATTGGAGGAATACATTACTTTTCCCTTCCAAACATACATAGGAGCATTCAGGCTTTAAGTGGCTCTAGGAAAAACAACTTCTGATTGCCAGTGTGCTTCTTGCTAGGCTCCCTAGTCCTAAAGAAAATGTCATTTTTAGATTACATGATTCACTTTGTTCTATTAGCTATCAAAAACAACAAAGTAAGCTACCTGGCTAGAAATATGATCGATTTTCCATATGGAAGTCTCCATTTTAAAAGAGGTCCTGAGATACAAAATGCTGAGGCAAAAGTTATTTTCCAGAAAGATACTCAGAATCACTTAGTTAAAGCAGACTGTATTTTCGAAGACAATTAAAGCACTATCACTAAGGAAAATTAGCCTTCAAGATGAACATGCTATGTTTGTAATACCAAATACGCCAAACCATGGCAATACCAAATTTACGTGCAGTCTACCTCCAGATCTTCAACTTCCTGCAAATGATTGGAAGAACACTTGGAGCCTTCTAAACCTCCAGCACCATTCTGTAAATTAGCAGAAACACTAAAGTCTATAAAACCACACACAGTATTAAAATCCAAATCTGTGTTTTCCTTTGTGTCACTGTCTCTAGTCATTCTCAAGAATAATTACATTTGAAACAAGATATAACAGGGAGCTTCGCTACTGTAAAGAGAAAAAAAATACACTGACAAATCTTCTTGTTACTGCAATTGTTATTATTAAAAAAAAAATCAAAATCCCATGTCTTTTCTTCACTAGAGAATATTATAATTAGTCATTCAAATTCCACAGGAAAAAGATCTCTTTAGGTAGAAGAATGTCCATCCACCTCAGTAAAGCTTGGTAGGAAACAGTTTTCCGTCTTCTCAGTTGTGTTTCTATACTTTCTGTTGTCCAATACAAGTCCAAAAGACAAATAAACCAACACACAACTCAAAGTGGCAGTGCTGTGCCTTTTATTATGTAGCATGGCTTTATGAATAGTATGATTATTTAATCTATCAGTAAAATTCATAGCAAAGTTGCCATTAAGTGCAGCTAGGATTTTGCCTGGAGCCTTATGCATCTTTACAGAGCCATTCCCACTGCCTTTGTCTTGCAGATGATTGTCTCCAGTGCTTGCCAAAATACGTTTCCTCCCACCTCATCCCCAATATGATGATGTTACCAACTCTTGCAGCCCCAGGAAACAGACATTGCAGGTTTTCAGGAGCAGCGAGTTGTCTCTCTGTTCTCTAAGGTACCAGTGCCCAGCAGACCTTTCATCGTCACCTGTATGACCTTGAAAAAATCAGTTAAATTGATTCTTTCAAAATAGAAGGCTAAGCAGTAAATTATAGAGCTGGGAAAAAAGGTTAGAATAAACTAAACTGGAAGAGAAAAAAAAACCCCACACTTTTCTTAGATCGATATCCTAAAACTGAAGAAAACACACAAGCTTTTGCACATGCAAACTTTCCTCCAGATGTGAAGAAGCAAACAAAATCAGATACAGTGCACTTAAAACAATTGAACATGTTTGGCATTTGCTTGGAATTTCACTGCTACTTGTGCAGATATTTCGAGAATTTGAACTGATTGGTTTTGGAAGTGCTCCCTGCCAGTGGGGTGCTTTAGAGGGGAGGACACAGCTGCCTGTCAGTCACTGGAGTCACTGGCTGACTCACACACAACACATTCAACCACTAATCACTAAAAGTTGGATCAAAAAATGCAGTTGCCACGTGAGTGATGATCCATTATTGTTCACTCAATTGATTCAGATTTTTAAAAATATTTTGATGGGCAAAAATTTCATGATCCAGAATAAAATGGTGCTACAGTAATCTAATGGGAAAGCTGACCTTACCTACAGCAAGCAGACAGGCAAGTCATAACATTTTATGAGGTTTACAGTCACTGAAGACAAATGCATCGCTTGGTTTAGCCTTGCCTGAAACAAAAAGCTTGTGAATACAGATTTCCTGCCTCAGCTTTTTTTGTCCTACAAATCCTGTTCATGTATAATACTCCCTTACAAAACATAATGCAGACATAGGAAATGTGTGTCCTTATCCAGCTTCATGCTGAAGCTAGTCTGTACAACCTAACTGGGAAATGTATGCAATGCATTATACAAAAGTCTTTTAGGGTAGTGCAATACTTCAAAAGCCTTATCCTAAGAAACAATTACTTTGCAAGCACCTTATTAACACTGCAGGCATCAGCTCGCCCTGCAGCAGTATTTAATGATGGGGATGAAGTCCACAGACTATGCAATACTTCTCTCCACATACCCACAGACCTTATTAATTTCAGAGTGCTCTGTGCAATGCTGGTATATTAGATCCCTTTTCCATAAGAAAAAAACTCGCACACAGCAACGATGTACACACAATGCAATTCAGCTTAACACACTACATGGAGGGCTACAAAGTACTGCACAAACTAAATCTCCTTAGAACATGACAGTGCACTGGTGCAACTGATTCCTTCTGTCACATATGTTGTTACACAGATATATCTTCTGTGGAGATGTATCAGTTCCTCAACTATAGCTTGAAAAGTGGATGTTCACATTGCACAAAAAAAACTTTGAAGCCACCTGGTTCTCTCCACATCTCACCATGTAACACGCCCATTTTCTTGACATTTGATAGATATGGTCTGGATTTTTGCTTAGAATAACATTCCTTTGACTATAATTTTTTTGGCTCCTCTTACTAACTCCTCCATTTTGTTCATTCAAATTTGTTGATTTGATATACAAAGGGAAAAACTACTGTGTTACCCTTCAAAAGGTTTTTTTTTTACCTTCAGGATTAAAATGTGGCAGGCCTTCTTCCTTAGTTCATAGGGAGAATGACTTGTGACTTTGAGAGGGACTTTACAATGGTCCTTCGATCTCAGGTATTGTATGGTGACCAGTAAGTTAAAAGATTACTCATTACATCTTATCAGTGAGAAACTTTTTATTTGAAACAGGTAATGTGTAATCATTTTATGTTTGCTGGGGTTTTAAAGAAGAAAGTGCAAGTAAACTTAAAAATCCAGTTAGTATGCTGTAATTCCATATTGCTAGTTAATGAATTTTTCCTTTAAAGTTTAACTGTCTGAACTTGAAATTCATGTAAGCAATTGATACTCAAAAATCCCCCCAGGATAACAAGAGCAGTTTATGGTTTTGTGTACTTTATATGAGTTGTTATTATATTTTATCTTTTTCTTAGTAATTTTATAGAGGATTTGTGTTAACCTTGACTTCCTGTTCAGCATATCAAGATGTGTTTGCTAGAATTCGAGGAGACAGCATTTGGTAATCCATTCTTTTGAAAAGCACAGCAGTAGTCAGGGGGGACACAGCAGCACCCTATGGCTGGTTATTCCGTAGTGTAAAAGGAGACATGTCCCTGGATGGATGCCCACAGCAGTGGTGTGTCCTGGCCCCTGAGCTGCTCTCACCACAGAGGCCAGGCATCCTCCCCAGTGGATTCTCACCACCTGCACAGCAAGGGGAATCACTTCAGCACAGCTTTACTGAACTGAATACTGAACCTGCCCCATCACTGGGGATGGAGGTCGAGGGAGGTGATTCTTCCCCTCTGCTCTTGTGAGATCCCACCTAGAATGCTGCATCCAGCTCTGGGGTCCTCAGCACAAGAAAGATGTGAATCTGTTGAAGTGGGTCCAGAGGAGACCACTAAGTTGATCATAGGACTGAAGCACCTCTCCTGTGAAGAAAGAATGTGAGAATTGGAGTTGTTCAGCCTGGAGAAGCAAAGGCTCTGGGGAGATCTTATAGCACCTCCCAGTACCTAAAGGGAGGCTGCAAGAGAGCTGGAGAGGGACTTTACAAGTAGTGATAGAAGGGTAATGCCCTTAAGCTGAAGAAGGGTAGGTTTAGGTTAGATAGCAGGAGGAAATTTTCATCTGTGACAATGATGAGACACTGGAACAAGTTCCAGAGAAGCTGTGGATGCCCCTTCCCTAGAATTGTTGAAGGCCAGGTTGGACGAGGCTCTGAGCAACCTGATTTAGTGAAAGGTGTCCCTGCCCATGTCAGGAGGTTGGAAACAGAGGGCCTTTAAGGTCCCTTCCAACCCAAACCATTCTGTGATCCTATGGTACAGACCAAGTAACCTTTGCACAAAAATTCTCACACATTTCTCAGCTGGAGTAGGCACAGGACTGCCTGTAGCCAGGGTAACAGCTGAAGTGACCAAGCACCTGCGCCTGCCCCAGTTGCTTAGCTCTCGAAGAGACTTTTTGAGCATCAAAGACAGCAGGGAAACAACAGCGTGCAGGACGTTGATGCAAAATCCCGATTATTTTGAAACGACGAGGAGCATAGAAACACTTTTACAAAAGCGCTCTCTCTCGGCTGCCGAGGGCTCGGGGCGCAGCTCCCGTGCTCCGGCACTGCCTCTCCTGCCGGCTGGCCCCGCCGCCGGCCCGGGCGGGGTGCGGGGGCC
>VZRZ01004300.1:1335307-1360230 GCA_013398175.1 Climacteris rufus | reverse complement strand
GCGCTGCTCCGCCGCCCTGGGCGCCTCCAGGAACCTGCTGCGGAAAATGCTCCGCAAGAACAAGTAGGTGCGGGGCCGGCGGGCAGCGGAGCCCGCGGGCGGGCCGGGCGCTTGTCGGCTGGGCCGTGGGTGCTGGGGCAAGGGGGGCAAGAGGGGCTGCGGGGTTCGGGGCGGCCCCGGGAGCGCGCAGAGAGGCACCGAGCCCGGGCCGCCGCACGGGCAGCGCCTCCAGAGACCGGGGCTGTGCCGGTCACGGCGCTGCAGGGCTGTCCTGCCAAGGGACCGCCGATCTCAGCTGGGCGGCAGCCGCTGAACCGGTGTGCCCAGTTGGCCGTGAAGGCCGGCGGCATCCTGGCCGCTGTCAGCAATAGTGTGGGCAGCAGGACCAGGGCAGGGATTGTCCCCCTGTACTCAGCACTGGTGAGGCCACACCTCGAGTGCTGTGTCCAGTTCTCACTGCAAGAAGAATACCGAGGGGCTGGAATGACTCCAGAGTAAGGAAGGAGAGCTGGGGAAAGGTCTGGAGCACAAGTCTGATGAGGAGCGGCTGAGGGAACTGGGGGTGTTTAGCCTGGAGAAAAGGAGGCTCGGGGGAGATCTTATCGCTCTCTGAAAGTGCCTGAAAGGAGCTGAAGCCAGGTGGGGGCTGTCCTCTTCTCCCAGGCAACCAGCGACAGGACAAGAGGAAATGGCTGTACTAGGGAAGATTTAGATTGGATATTGGGAGAAATGGAAGAAAGGTCAAGCAATGAAACAGGCTCCCCAGGAAAGCAGAGGAACCACCATCCCTGGGAGCATTCAGAAATCGTGTAGAAGTGGTGCTTAGAGACATAGTTCAGTGCTAGACTTGGCCGTGCTGGGTTAAGGGTGGGACTCGATGATCTTAGCGGTGTTTTCCAACCTTAACGATTTTATGAAGCTAAAGAAACCTTAGAGTTGTTCTTTCCTACCCCCTTGCCGTCTATGTGCAGCTTCAGCTGTGGATGGGAAGCATTGTTCCCCACACCCCTGCTGTGGGGAGAGCTACTTGCATGAAACCCTGGGTGTTGTAGTGTGCCTTCAGGCAGGTGGAATTTTAATTACACAGGGAATCCCTCTTTCTCTGAGGTGTTGAAAGATAAGGCTAATTTCCTTTCCTTTTTCCAAAAGAAAGAAGTTTTGGTATGACAGCCCTACCCTGGGACCGCAAACGGTGAGTGCAAGTTCTTAAGGCAGTGTGTTTATCTGTGCTAGGAGGAACAAACTTGTGCTTCTGCCATTGATTCTAACTTTGGGAAAAGCGTCTTCTGATGGAGAAATAGCAGCATTTTGTGAAAAAATAGTAGGGTTCCAGTTTGACTGTGACATGCAGGGATTTCCAGCGAGAGAAGCCATTTGGCTCCCTGTGGCTGTTTCCCCTTCTGTACTGATCTTAACATCAGTGCTTTCTTGCACACTCCCGAGTACTGATCCAGATTAAAACTTCTACAAGCTTAGTTTAATGAACATTTTTTTCATGTTTGTTTTTGCAAACAATCGAAGCTTTTCAGTCAATACGTGCTGTACTTTAGAAAACAGATTTCTCGAGCTTCATAACTTGCTACAAAATACAAAACAAACTTAAGAAGCTTCAAGTGTATTACACAAAGGTCAAAGATTTTGTGAACAGCAATAGTCTTTATTGAAACACTTGGTACACAGGACCTATAGGAAGCCCTCACAGCTGCAATAATGACATTCTAAAAGCAGTACAGTGCAGGAAACTGTATATAGTTGCCTAATACAAGTGTGTAATGACTGATTAATGTGATGTTTGGTTTTTTTTAAGGTGTATAAACCAACCAAATTGGACTTTTTAATGAAAAATGACCTGCGAAAAACTAGGAAAGAAGATAACATGCGCTGCAAAGTCTTGAATGGCCTTATTCATAAAGCTGTGTTAGAGATGGCGACTACCTGTGACGTCAGTCAAGAATTTTATGATCTCAAGCTGGAAATCTCCAAGGCAAGTGCCAGAGCTACAGCTTGTGCTGATCTGCTCTGACTATGCTGTGAGGTTGGCATGGAAGTGCCAGAGGAGCTCCCCCGGGTGTTGTGAGCTGTGCAGGGGTTTTACTGCATTGCTTTTGATGAGGCAGAATGCAGCAAAACCAGGCTTTGGGGCACACACTAGGAGAGCTTTGCCTCTGTTGTACCTGGCTTAGGAGACCTTTGCCACTCTTATGCCAAGGCAGCTTAGGCCAACCAAATAGTGTTTGTCCTGGTATGACGTTTTTTTCTGTTACTCAGACATAAGCTCTTTGCCTTGCCCTTTCAGATGGAGCAGCCTGGTTTTACCAACATAAGTATGTCTTTCCAAGAGTCTTTTCTTTGTGCAGCTGTGTGAGAGTTGTTACCTCCTTGTGTCCCTCACCAGCAGTGTTACAGGCAAAAGACCTAAGTGATCATGAGATTAGTTCAAAAAAAGGGCAAACCTAAGAAATTGTCATTGTCAAGTAAGATTTGAGGAAGAATTGAGATCTGTACATAATTGTAGCTAGTGGTATCATAATTTGAAAGGGGTCTTAGAGCTCTGAGACAGGGACTAAGTCTCCACATTCTTGTTTGTTGTCAGCAGTTTTTACCTTCTACATTTGCTTCTCTGTAAAGATTAAGTTAAACCAGTGTTTGACTTAAAAGCTTGTTGGACTTGGCTTTGATACTAGAAGCATGGAAAAAAAAACCGTACCTCATAGCTGCATCTATGCCAAAAGGTTTGTCATTTGTGACTGGAATAGATGTTTTTGCCAGCTGAATTCATTCTGTTTTCAGGCAAATGTTTAAAATTACATGGGCAAGATGAGTCTTTTGGCTCTATCTGTGCTGTATCCTTCATATAGTATTTCTTTCTCTCTAGGGCTTTGAGGATTGCTTGTCGAACTCTGGCCACATGTCTGCACATAAAAATGCTGGTTGGTGTGGGCAAGCCACAGCACTTTCAGAAGGCATTGCTGTAAATTAAATAATTTATGAGAGAGGGAAAGAAAGAGCCTTCTTCCAAATACAAAGCAGTTTTTTAAGTGCTTAGTGTTTGTGCTGCACTGGGACAGGCTGGGAGTAGATCAGTCCTGATGTACTCATGAACTGATTCTGGCCTGATATCATTACTTCTGTTATCAAAAGATATTTTCTAGTAGGTCTTCTGCAATCCATCAGAGACTTCGTTGTACACGAACTGTGTGTGTGTATATCTAATTTCAAAGGCATATTTGCCTTTTTTATAGGTGTCCCTGTCATCCAACTTCTCAGCATGTCGTGTGTACTGGAACCCTGCTGCCACCGAGGAGAAAGGAAGTGACACCGAGAGCGTGTTGCGGAAGAGTGCTCCCCGAATACGGTACTCCTGGGGGGTACACAGGCCCTTCCTGATGCCAGAGCCACCCACTAGGACCACTTCTTAAGCATTTCTGACAACTTACACCTGACCTCTTGGGATACTTTAGGCTTTTAGAGAGTTGGAGCCACAGCATCTGCTGTGGTGAGGCTCACGGGGAAGGGTGGCTGTGTGTTCTTTTGCTGGAGCACAGCTGGCTTATTTGGCTTCTGTGCTTTCCCAGGGTTGCAGTGGGCTGAGCAGAAAGCAAGAGGAGCGTGGGTGCAGCTTCACTCCACTGTACTGCTGGTGCTGGCTGGACATGCTGTGCAGGACAGTAGCCCACAATGGGATGCTGCACAAAGGACTGCCAACAAGTGTCTTCTTAGAGATTCTTATATCTTCTTACAGATGTGGGCAATTCTGATTGCTAGGGACAATTTGCACCTCCTGTTACTACAGAAATTCTTCACAATACTGATACCAAAAAAAGATAAACAAAACAAAACAAAATTCCAGAATGCTACCATGGATTGTGATGCTTTTACCCATTTTTCCAGCACAGGGTCCAGTGAGTTTTCAGGGTGTCATTGAGATTTTTGTCACTTCCCCTCTGCTATTCAGCCAGTCTTTTGGAAGTTCAGGACTTCACCCATGTGGAAGGTGGCATCATAGCAGCATACTTGTAAAGCCATTTCCTTTCCCCCTGTTTCCCTAGGCTGTGTAATTCCTGCTCCAGCACAATGCTCTCTTCTACTCCCAACAGCTTCCACTCTTAGAGAAGGACAGTTGCTGGCTGGGAGGAAGACAGGGGGAGCCCTGCCAATCCTTTCTGCAGCTAGGATGTAGGACCAGCTGTCTTGGGCTGCTCTGAGGGCTCTGTCCCCCACTGCTCTTATTTCTACCGTGGGGATAAGGATACCAAATGAAGTGGGGAAAGACCTGTGTGTATAGATAGAGACAAATCTGATATCATCAATACTCAGTTGGATCTGCAGCTGGCAGGGGTTTTTTTGTATGTAATGCATTAGAAATTGGGGTTCTGTAGTGATGTACTGCTTGGCACTAATCTGAGTGCTTACTCATCAGCCTGAAAGTTTTGCAAACCATATCTTTAGATGTGCAGTACTGCTGGATTTAATTTAACACATTTTGCTTGTCCTGGAGATGCTATGCTGATACTCATGCTGGTGAATGCTGTATTTTTGCCAGGTATCTTCTGAAGAGTCAGCAGATTGTAGGAAACGTGCCTCCAGTAGTATTTATAAAAGACAAAGAAGCTGCAGCTGTAAAAGAGGTAATTCTAATCTGTGACTCAATGTACAGATATGGTGACTTAGGAAAAGCTGATCATTCAGTTGCTCTACCAGTCTACATTAAAAATCAGTCTTTCTCTATGCCCTTTCCTCTTCAAGTAGCACAGCATTTTAACAAGCAATCTTGAGTGAGATTGATGCTTATATAAAATGTAAAAGAAATGTAGGCTGTATCATTAGGCAAATAAAGATATTCTAAAAAATTAAATTGCCATGTTAAGGAATAGGATAGAGTTGTCTGGTGTACATGGTTATAGAAATGAGGTTGGAGGAGCTGTCTTCCACATTTTAAATGTTAGGTGTTTTTAAAATTCCATTGAATTTAACCAGTGATTTTTTACTTTGGTTTTTTTTCCCCTTGGATCTTTTTCCATCTATGAATTGTCAAAGTGTTTCTAGGGAAGTGCAGATCTTTGCATAGGGGATGTAAGCTTACTCATGCTACATTTTTTCCCTTCACTTTTAAAATTATCTTTGCGATTTCACATTTTCTGTCAAGGTGTTGATACTTTTAACTAGTTGAAACATTACTAGACTAATGATGTTTCTTAGGAATTTGCTGTCTTTGGGACTGTGAAGTGACATCTCTAAAACAGTGAGATTTCCAGAAGAGAAAGATGACACCAATGAGTAGAATTTAATGAAAAATGTCTCCTGAAGTGAAGAAAAGTTGAAAAGAACATGTTCACATTTCTGTGCCCTGAAGTGCCTCATTATTTATAACAGTGTTACTATTACAGCCAATTACTGTTAATGACTTCCAGGCTCCTGCAGTGTGCATGAGCAGAGCTGGAAGGGATAAAAAGAGTTTCAGATTCTCTAGAAATGCAGTGAACTGCTTGAACTTTCTGTGGTCAGAAAAATTCTGAGTTTCACACAAGACAAGTAAAAACCCTCCATATATCACTTTTGTCAGGCAACGACACTGGGAAGCACTTAGATGGACCATCTTCTCCCACTTTGCAGTTTGTCAGATTTATGTCAATCACAGATTCAAATAACATAGCTGAACTTCATTTTTAAGTAGTGTAAGTCAGGGAAAAGCCATCCAATTAAACTCCTAGAATAATACACTGATTTAGAAGGCAATTAACGTAAAGAAAAGCTGAAATAAAAATTCCAAATGAAAGTTTTCACAATTATGTACAGTCTCTAAGCACTGACTAGCCTAGATGTGTAGCATTTACTGGTTGGGTGCCACGCTAAAAGTCGGGAGTTGGGAACTCCATAGTGACATGTGAGCAAAATGCAAACTTGCAGAAAGGGAGAAGAGGTGAAAAGAACCTCATTGTAAGGATGTTATGAAAAACGATTTGCAAGACTCAGATAAGAGCAAATAAACCAAAACTTATGTATGTTACACAATCCCTAGCCAACTATTCATGATGTACATAAGGCAAGAACCTTTGTAGAAATCTCTGCATCCACTGCACTATTTGACACAAACATCCCAGACAAGAAGTATAAGCAGTTCCATGTAAAATGAAGGAAAAGACTGTTTTGAAGTCATTTAGCTGAATATTCCAAACATACAGAAAATAACATATTTGCTGTTAGATACTTGTCTATTTCTTGTATAGATGTGAACAAAGTAGATTTAATACAGGACCTTTCATATGTGTTGCCTTCATGTGTTTACAGGTCGAGGAATTATTGGCAGTGGCTGATTTTGGACCAGAAGAAGAAGAAGCAGCATCTCAAAATGATTCAAGGTGGGGCTTTTTGGTTCAGAGTTGTACAAGTGTCTGTTTTCATCACTCTTGGCCAACTTAAATTGGGTATTATCTGTCGTCTGAGAAAGTTATATTTTAATTCGGCATGTACATTGTTACTTGCAGACCCAATACTTGTTCTGGTATTAATATCTTAAATTTTTATGAGGGAAATACATATAGAATTTCTAGATTTCAAGACTTGATGTGTTTATGATATAATCAAATGAAAAAAAAAGCTCTGCAGAGGTAATATTTGTTTCTTGCTGGTAATTGTCTCACGAGGATGAAAACTCTGCATTTATCAGTACTCCTCTATTTGTCCACCTTTTTCTGATACAGGTTTGGCTTGTTATACATGGATTGCAAGTTTACTGACAAATCTCCCTAAGTTAATTTAGCATTCTTCTGAGGGATTTTTGGCTATGGAGAGATAGGGCTGAACAACCTATTGGAACAGTGGTTCTGTGTACTGGGTGCTCTCAAAGCCAACAGCCTTGGCATTTGTGTGCTGCAGTGTGTTGGTAGAGATGCCTTCTGTGCCTCAGCATCTCACAGGACAGTTCTTCAGGTGCAAATCAGAAATAGCTTCCTGTGGGAAGTCATTGCTATGACAGACCTCCCACAGGGCACCTAACATCTTCCTCTGTGTCTTGTGGAAATAGTAGAGTCCAGCATAAAGTGTCACATTGCTGTGATGTGTTTTGGGCACAGGCTGCTGCTTCTCACTCCTTGGGAAAGCTGGGAGAAGTCTTGAGTTCCCTGGGGCTCCCAGGTCCAGTACTCACTTGCATACACCTTTTCCCAGAGACAAGCAGTTTCATCTGGAATGTTGTTGCTTTGTTGTCTTTCTCCCATAAAATCTGTTGGCAGGCTGAAAGGCTTGTACACAGCCTGTCCTTGGACTCATGATATGCTGGTATCTCTTCCTTCTTAACATAGGGAGCAAATGCTGAACACAGGGCATTAATAAAGTCCAACTGAAAAGTCCAGTTTATTTCTGTGTTACATTGTCAAAAATAGCATTACCTCTTGAAATATATGCAGGGGAAAACCCCAAACCAATGCTTGTTTTCTTTTCCACAGTAAACTGTGCTCTTCAGCAACTCAATCTTCAGACTCACCCATGCGACATAATCTGTTTGGTATTGATCATGAACTGCTGAATAAACAGATAATGGACTATAAAAAAATGAAAGTGTCAAGACATACAGAAAGCATTGCCTGGACAGAGGGGCAGGAGCAGCAGCTTTCTAAGATTCAGAAGAAATTGAAAAAGAAAAAAGGAAGGAATCCTCCTGACGATGACCTTACACCAGAGAAGCACTTACTGGACAGATATGAAGCTGATTACTGGGATGATCACATTGAATCAGGCTCAGAGTATGAGCTGCAGGATGAATTGCAGGAAGAGGAGAATGAATTGGAGGTGGATGATGACAAAACTTTACATCAGTCTACTGATAAACTGAAATGAAGTGACAAAGCCACTCCCTTCAAAATGGAGGCTGCCAATAGCAAAAAAAAAAAAAGACTGCCATAGATACTGAAAGATTCATTTTGTACAGCCTGTTTACCACTTCCTCATTCAAACTAACAGATTTGCCACACGTGAGGAGGTTTGCTAGCACAAGTGTGTAAGAAAAACAGAAATCCCATTAGCGACATTTTGTTAATCAGTCTTCAAGCAGTTGAGAGACTTTCAACCAGAGAGCAGTTTTGTAATAACAAAATATACCTATTGCAGCACTGAGTTAAAATTTCTTGCAGTTGTGTTGATTATTTCCAATAAAATTATGGTTTCTAAATTGCAATAAAATGTTTTTGGTTTTTGGTTGGGTTTTTTTTTTTCAGTGACCTGGATAAAATGATCCCAAAGTGATGGTGTCTGTTATTCGGAGGTCAGGAAGGAAAAGGGAGGTGAAATAATGACAGTGGTGTTCAGACTGCAGCACACAAAGACCAGGAGAGGGTCTTCTCTAGAAGACCAGTCTAATGGGGGAACTCTTTCTACAAGAAGGTGAAACTCATTGCAGTTATGGCCAATAAGGTTATAACCCTGAAAGGAAATAGGTTTTTAAAAAAATATTTAGACATTTAAGTTGTGCAAGGGGAACTGCAATCACAAAAATATGGAGAACTGCCCATCTGTTGGGTAAAATCAGGCAAAGCATTGACTGTGACTTAAAAAATGTATTAACAACTTGAAAAGGAGAGAAAGAGCAGCAGGGAATAATGTCCCAGTAACTGAGATTTGAAAATGAATAGGGAATTATATAAAAAGTGAGAGTAAAGCTTTCTGACTCAAAGCACATAAAAAATAGTAGCATGTGTGTATAAAGTCGGAATGCTGCAAGCTTCAAAGAAATTACAATGAACAAAGTAGTAAAAAGGAATTCTATCAGAAATGCAGAAGATTTGATTCCAGTAGTTAATGAGGAAGTAAAGAAAGTCAACACAGGGGAGATTGCAGTACAATACAGCAGAATCACAGAATGGTTTGGGTTGGAAGGACCTTAAAGCTCATTTAGTCACAACCCCCCCGCCATGGGCAGGGACACCTTTCACTAGATCAGGTTGCTCAGAGCTCCATCCAACGCAGCCTTGAACACTTCCAGGGATGGGGCAGCCACAGCTTCTCTGGGCAACCTGTGCCAGTGCCTCACCACCCTCACAGGGAACCATTTCTTCCTACTATCTAATCTAAACCTACTCTCTTCCCATTTAAAACTGTTCTGCGTTGTCCTGTCAGTACACTTGAAGAAGAACACTGCAATCATCAGTCACAGTCAGTGAGGGTTCGTGAAGATAAAGTCCAGTTTAAATAATTCAGTAGCCTTCTACAATAAGGTCACCTGCCTAGTGGATGAAAGGAATGCAGTGGATGTAGTAAAGACAGGTGAAAAAGGAAAAGGGAAAAGGAGAGGAGAGGAGGAGTTCTGCTATGTTGTTGCTCCTCTCCTCTCCTCTCCTCTCCTCTCCTCTCCCCATGAGTCAAATAGGGATGACACTGAAATACCAGAGCTTTTTCATCTCCAAAAACATGTTCAAGGACACAAATCTGAAAGTTTACAAGGGCAAATGGTATTTTGCTTTTATATCTGAATTTATTCTGTGTAATTTGTTATTTTATGTTATTTCTCTGAATCTGTTTCAGAGGTGATGCTCACAAGCATTAATGCAAGGCACACACGTAGCCAGGAGCAGGCTGGTACATTGTTCAGTTTAGCTTGAAAAAACAACCCTAGCAGTCTGGCAAAGAAAAGCCACAGAATCACAGAGAGTAGCAGTAGGAATGCAGGCCAAGCAGTGCCTGTTTCCTGAAGAGTGAGGAAAGAGTGAGGATGAGAAGAATGAGGACTGGTACTAATCACACACAACAGAAGAAAGCAAAGAGGTGTGTGGTACCCTGGGATATTATCCAAAGTAGGACACATATTGATGACAAGCACTTTTTGCCTTCCAAAATGTGCTCCATTGTGCTTCTTGGCCAAGGATGAATGAAACACTCTCTTGTGCCTGCCCCACAGTTGTATTGCCCTTGGGGAGAGCGGAAAGATGGCAGCTCTGGATGGGGCAGCAAGCCTGGAGCCCTTCCAAGCAAGGAAGGAAGCCTTCCAAGGCTGGTCACCACAAGCAAGAACCCCTGGGGAAATGGAGCAAGGCAAAGAGCAGAGCTGGCTCTTGCTCCAAGCTTGCCGTGGTCAGGAGAGTTTGAGGGCACGGCTGGTGCCTGGGAAGTGCATGGGCAGCAGGCAGGGATGGAGCCATAAGGGCCCAGGGGGGCCCTGGCATGGAGCCATGCCCAGTGTGGCAGAGGAAAGCAAAACCACCTGGAGACACTTGCTAGCCCACCATGGGGGGCCAAAAGCCTTCCTCCCCACAGCTGCATGGAGTGACAGGCCATCTTCAAGGTGCATGAGCACCCTGGCTGCAAGCGACTGGAGGAGCCTGGACCAGTGGTCATGCTCCATGCTGTGGAGGAAGGCAAAAATCCCCTGGGGACCAGTGCCAGTCTGCCCTGGGGTAAAATTCCTTCCTGACCCCAGCTCTGGCAACTGGCAATTCCCAGAGCACGTGAGAAAGCCCTGCCTTTTCATTGCACAGGCTGGTCACATCTCTGGGGAGATTCCCAAGCCTTGTTCTCCCTCAACCTGGAGCCATCACTGCACGTTTGGCTCAAAAGCCAAAATGTAACCAGATGGCTACAAGGGACAGTGCCAAGAGACCACCATGGAAATAACAGAGGCTTTGAAAAACAATGGGGAGGAGGTGACACTGGTGTGGTGGAAAGGCTGGTTATTTTCAGACTTAGAACATTGGGATCCATGCCCAAAGCAGAGCCAGGCAGATTTCCAAACTGTAGAATAGCCCATTCTTGCTATCACCCTCACATCCCCTTTTCCCACTAAGCTGCCCAGTTGGCTGTGTTTATACAAGATACAAAATGTGCTCCATCCACAGGGTAAAACTTTTAAAACTTCTTGGTGACTTAAACCTTTCTGAAAGTTATTTGTCTACTTCCATTCATGTGGAAATGTTCAGAACTTATACAAAAGCCTGATAAATCTCTTTTTCCTTTAGGATTTAGTATTTTGAGTCTTGAAAGAGGAAGGAATGTACTATTCCTGTAATTTTCTATGCTGGTGCCAAAGCTGGTATGTCCATTCAGACTATGTAAATGGGGCATTTCTACCACAGACGTTCATCTGCCTGGGGTGATGCCTGAGGTTATAGACAGAGTTTTGGATCCCTCTGCATGAACTTTGCAGAGGTGTAGAGAGCATGCATGATTTCCTCACTGTTCTTCCCAATACACCAAGGGATATTTGCTACTGTACTGTTGATGGTGAAGATTTCCTTTTGGAAAGAAGTACTGAATTGGTTTTTGTTCAGAGCCACCATTGTCCTTGCACTTCACTTACTTTTCCTTCTTTGGACTTCATCCTTGCTATCTTTCTTGAAAGTGATGACAGCCCTCTAAGCCTTTGTCTTGCTCCTTCTAGTCATCTTCTTATCCAAGGGGCCCTCCATGCCCTTACTCAACTGCTTACTCTTTGTTTGCCTTAAGCTCAGATGGAATTTCTCTCACTTGAACCTGAGGAATGAGAAATATCCACAGTGGTACAGGTTAGTTCTCACCAGGGCTTTGCACAGTGTGTGTCTTTCCTACAAAAATATCTTGTCTGACACAAAAGAAGGCATTATACTATTTTTTTATGTTTAGGTGGAGTTTGAGTGACTCTTGTCATACATACCTTTGTTACTGATTGGTGTAGAATTTTCTCATTTTGATTTTAAAGGTGTAAGTTGGAAAAATACAGAGCACATGCTCAGTGAGTGGTGGTCACACCTTGGAGGCAGATGCCTTCTGAGATGGAAGTGTTTTTTGGTGTCATAATGAGCAAAGTTCACCCACAGGACACAATTTTACCATAAAACCAAGGAATATATCTCTTGTGTGGCAGATGCTCTGCAGTTTATCAGCTACAGGGTACCATTAAGTTCCCATACTTGCAATGATTTACAGCTGAGCCTGGCTGTGGTGTCTCCACTCTGCTCCCCGCTCCGTTCTATTTCTTCTAAGGTCAGTACACCAAGCTCCCCTAGTGTTGCCAACATCTAAGGGTGCAGGCTATGTTTGCTCAGGGAACAGATTCCTTACATACCAACCACATTCCATCCCTGGAAGTTTCCTTACCATCACAGCTTCTCTTAGGATGTGGATATAAATTTAATCTCAATAATCTTTCCCCAGTAATTCTAGTAATAATTCCACACCCTATGACCTGTTCATGCCTATTCCCATATTTCCAGGCTGGAGCAGAAACCCGTGGCACTCCCCCGATGTTGTTCTCACTATTTCTACAGTGCAGCTCTTCAAGCAGGGTTCTTGATGTAGGGTCTCACTCTTCTGTCAGAGCTCCTGTCAGGTATGGAATATGGGGGCTGTAGAAATAGATCATGAGATACAACTTCTTCTGGTTCATGGATGACATGAAATACAAAATATGATGTGGACAAGGAAACCTGCATTGCTTGAACAAGGGTTTTCTGCAATCTAAATTCAAATGACCAGACCGTGCACTTCATTCATTCTTACTTCTGAGGGCATCAAACCTGAAAGGTGGAGCCTGAGATGTGTTAATGAGGCTTCGACCCATCAGCAGCCCACTGGAGTGCAGCTCTGTGCTGTCAGCACCAGCAGATCCAGCACTCTGCCAGATGGGTGAGCAACAGATGGACTGTGAGGGTGGGCTCCCAAAATGAAGCTGGAAGTATCAATCCAGTCACTTTAGAAATTGATGTCTCCGTTATTACCGGGATGCCTGTTATTACGGCTTATCCCGGTAATCAGTCGAGACGCAGAATTAATGAGAGCTGGAGTCCGAATGTTCAGAGCAAGGGCGGAAAGAGAGGGGAAACCCCTCTCGTTTAATTCTTATATACACTTTTAGAAATCACAGATCCTTGGAGAAAATTAACACTTCCGTCTCTAACTATATTGGTTACAAGAAATGTCCGTCAAAAGGATCTGTGTCCATGGGAAAGGAATGTAAAAAGATAATTTTTACAACAACATAGCTATGTTTACAGAAATCGTCCTTGAGACTGTCTAACAGAGAAAACTAGCTATTTTACAGTGAAAAATGGGCAACACTCCACCTAGGAAAGGAACTACCCACAGCTGGAATCAGCTGAACTTCCATTTTAGAAGCTTCCTTGGAGAAAGTACCAGTCATTGAAAAAGCTCCAAGAGGAAAAGTACTGGTGGGTCAATGGGATGCAGGTCGTGGCACAGCTGTCTGTGGGGATAAGCTTTACTCTCCAGGACTGTGAAAACAGGTCACTAAGTCTTGAAATGAATTTTGTGGGTATTTAGTGAAGAGGAAGGTTGTTGCTGACCATGCTAATGTGGGTAAGGATGTGTCTGGCCAGATGGCCATCCCACACCAAAAGGCCATTGCTTCGCTTTACAAGCCCCTATATACCTATAAGATAGCTGCCAAAAAGGACTGAGGATTTTTCTTTTTGTCCACCTGAAACCAGGTGAGATTGTCAACATCACAAAATTACTGATGATATTATTCATATACAAAGGAACTTCATTGTCTGTTTTTTTGGTTTTTTAAGTTGATAAACAGGGCCTAAAGGGGGCTAAAGAGAGCTGGAAAGGAACTTTCTACAAGAGCATGTAGCGAAAGGACAAGGGGCAATGGCTTCAAACTGACAGAGAGTAGGTTTAGATTAGATATTAGGAAGAAATTTTTTACTGTGAGGGTAGTGAGAAGTAGAATACGTTTCCCAGGGATGTTGTGGATGCCCCATTCCTGCAAAGGACTGCAGTAATGCATGGAAATAAAGTGCAACTTAAGGCTTGAAGAATGTCCAAAATAAAAGAGAAACAAATTAGTAGTAAAAGGATGTGGATAATAAACTGCATAGAAATCAGGGAATTAAACTGAGGGCTTGAGCAAATAAGCTTAGAAGGTGGAGCTTCTGTGACCTTTACGATGGGGCATTGCTGGTGTAATGGATACAGCGAATCCAGGAGGACTGGATTGGATACAGCGAATCCAGATTTAGAGTAGACATAGGAAGAAGTTCTTAACTGTGAGGGTGGTGAGGCACTGGCAGAGGTTTTCCAGAGAAGCTGTGGATGCCCCATCCCTGGAAATGTTCAAGGCTTGGTTGGATGGGGCTTTGAGCAACCTGGTCTAGTGGGAGGTGTCCTGCCCATGGCAGGAGGTCTGGAACTAGATGATCTTTAAGGTCCCTTCCAACCCAAACCATTCTGTGATTCTGTGATATATATATATATATAATATTCATACATCTATTTCATATATATCTATATATATGTTGAGTTTATGCACTTTGGAACTCATTGCTAGTATCACTCTCAAAATCTAATTCAAGAAAGGATAAAAAATGTTGAACCACCGAACCACCTACCTATTTATGCTGTCACAAAGTATCTGACTAATAAGACAAATGTAGAAGCTGCTCTTTGCTCAGCACATGATTAGAGACACTTATAAGTCAATATCAGTAGACACATTTGTTTTACCTAGAAAACAATTTATTTTTCTGCACCCTTTCCTGTGTCTGACTGCAGTACCAATAGTGTTCTACAAGACAGTGAATAGTTATTCCAGCGTGGAAAATCACGGACAAACATTATTTGTCAGGATACTTCAAGATTTTTGTTTAAGAAAATATGTTGGAAAGGGAGGCAGGCAAGCTACAAGAGTGCTTACAAAGCTGAAATGTAAAGCTATTCTCTATTTCTCTTTAAAATGTCTGGGTATTTTTTAGTACAGCTTCCAAGTAATTAAAACATCTAAAGGTCAGTTTCTCAGTCTTGATACACCTTGTACACTTTGTACACTTTTTTTTTTTAATGGGCAAGAGTAGATGTCAGTGAAGAGACAAGTCTGGTTGCCTAGCTGGTTAGAATAAGAGTGCTGCATCATTGCTGAAAGGTGCTAGCAGAGGTGATTATTTCTGTGCAGCTGATTAGACCATCCAAATGTGTGCCTGACTGGGCACAGGTTTGCACTGGACTGTTCTCTGAGCTGGTCCATGCTAGCAGGGACAAAGTTGAAACACAGCTTACAGTTACAGACAGCCTGCTTGCTTCATGACCCAGCTGACAGCGTAAGAAAGATTTTAGATCCATAATGACATTTTGCATATTGAACTAATTGTGGCTAGAGCCCAAATAACCTGAAAACATGGTTTTCTGTTCATAGACTCAGCATTCTTAATTTTGAAGAACTTCTGATAATCAGTCCAACGATGCAACTGTGTCACAAATAACAACTGGCCCCTCAAAATTTGCTTATTTCCCCCAATGATCTGCTGCAGCCAGGAAACACCTGGTACCATGATAGTTCCTCCACAGAGCACACTTCCCTTCCAATTCCCCATGCAGCTAAATGCAAGAGCACCCTTTCACTGGCTGAGTGCCTGGGGGAAACACATCAGTGGTCATGGATCACATGGGGTTATAAGGACTGACACCACAGGGGAACTGAGCTCTGTAATTCCCAGCCATTCCCTGAAATCACCCTTTGCTTTCAAGGTTAAGGTACATGTGGAAGGAGCAGAGTCCTTCATACAAACACAGGAGATGCAGAATCTATGCAAACAATTGAAAATAAATGAAAGGAGAGCTTTGCCATTCCTGTTTCTTCCTTCAGCATCTAAGCTTTCTCCCATTTTGAAAGAGGTGGGCTGTTTGCTGATCACAGCCTCCTGAGTGACAAGCCAGCCAGCAATTCTGCCCTCTTACATTATCCTTCATGGGAGATGATCTACAATTAGGGACTGCCACTTCTTTTTGTCCTCTAGAAATGGTTATGGCTATTTAGATTCCTATCTTCTGCGGTCCTCTGAAGTATTATTTAATCCTTCCACTAAATAAAAAGGATTTTTGAGGTTTGTTCTAAACATGGAGGAGGGTTTGGACCCTAGTCAACCCAATGTTTGAAATTCCACCGTGGAAGGAAATGTTCCGTTTTCAGGAGGACATGCACAGAAACCATGGAAATACCATTTGGTGAATGAATGCAAAGGCAGAATCAGAAATTAGTGTTCACAGGAATGTGGATCATGATGCAGAGCACTGTACCTGAACTACTGACATGGGGGTGAATCAATTGGGGAGCAGATGATTCAGAGATCTGAGTGAACGAAAGAGATCTAAAATTGACCTTGGTGGTCAGGAGTTAGGAAAGCTAACTCTTATATTAAGGGATAAAGAAGCACTACCTGAACACCACATTTTCTGGGGATTTTATGATAGGCACAACAGGTGTCTGCAGAATACATTTGTTTTCCTCTATTGTTGGAGACACTAGAAGTTAGAGAAGGTGTTCTAACCTCTGGTAGATGTTTTGCCTTGTTCAGAAACTCTGCTACAAAAGATGGCAGCAGTGGAAAACAAGACTCCTGCCCTCACAGCCTACATTTTTTTTTGTCTTGAGCTTGGCTCACACATTTCCCCCATTACAGATCCTGACAGGGACAAGCCTGTCACAGTGGAGCTGTCTGAGCTGAGGGCCAGAGCACAGCCAGAGCAGAGCAGCTTAACAGAGCAAGGGGAGCCAGAAATGGAGACAGCGAGGCAGGCAGGCAGGGCTCCCCAGCAAGACATGGTCTCTGAGACCTTGAGCACTTGAGCAAGATGACAGAGCAGGGCTCATGATGGTAACCACAGACAGTTGTATTCCAGCAGCTGCTGGACTGGTCCATGGGATACAGGTTTGACATCAAACCAGAGGAGCAAGTCAGCAAGGTATGAGTCCTGGCAGAGGTGCACCTACAGCCTAGTGGAGATGAAGACCTGAGGTTGGAGGTTTGTCCCAGCTCTCCCTACAGCTGAACCCCAGGAACAGACCTGGGCTGCATGACAGCTGGCCTTGGGTGGAGGCAAAACCCTCAAGGGAAGGTGGGACAAGAGGTCTGTTGGAACATTCAGGGCCTGACACAAAAAGATATATTTTGTTTTCCAATTCCTTTTAGCTGTAACCAACACCACCCTTTTTTATTTAGCAGTAAACCTTCATGAAGCCCTTCAGAGGCAAGAGAGCTGGGAGTGTTACCCCTAAAAGTGGGAACAGTCACCCGGTGTGCAGCAAGCCAGTGTCATATACAGAGCTGAGGTATTTGTTTATTTATTATTTGCACAAAGATGGGTGCTAGGTGTTAAATCCAGAAAGCTAGAACACTGATTCTCAAAACTTTACACTATGTATACATTTTAGCAAACAGAGAAATCATGATTCATTTGCCACAAGTTACTAGTTCTCGTATTAATTAGTATTCTACCTTCTACTGGTTAAATTATTCTCTTGCTTCTCATGCTAATTAGTCTTTATGCTCAGTCTATTATTTTGAGTCAGTAGTCACTGAGTCAGTGGTCACCATCTCCCCCTGCCAGAATTACCTGTCAGTGAGGAGGCTGGGAGTGCTCAAAAGGTCAGGAGGAGACACAGCCAGGACAACTGGCCCCAGCTGATCACAGGGATATTCCATATTATATGGCATCATCCTCAGCACACAAAGCTGGGGAAGGAAAGGAGAATGTTCGAAGTTTGTCTTCCTGAGTCACTGTTACATGTGATGGAGCCCTGCTCTCCTGGGGACGGCTGAACACCTGCCTGCCCATGGGAAACGGTGAATTAATTCCTTGTTTTGCTTTGCTTGTGTGTGCTGCTTTTGCTTTACTGTCTTTATCTCAAGCCACAAGTTTTGTCTCTTTCACTCTTATGATTTTCTTCTCCTCTCCACTGTGGGGGAGTGAGTGAGTGGCTGTGTGGGGCTTGGTTGCCAGCTGGGGTTAAGCCAAAACTCCCATGCTGACTGATGCCCAGCCCAGCACCAGCAACACTCAGCTGCTCCCAGCAAACTCCCCCCAGTTTACATACTGAGCATGACATTTCATGGTCTGGGATACCCCTTTGGCCAGTTTGGGTCAGCTGTCCTGGCCATGCTCCCTCCCAGGTCCTTGTGCAGCCCCTCACTGGCAGAGCAGGGAACCTGAAAAGCCCCTGGCTCAGGGTAAACACTGCTGAGCAACACCTGAGCCATCAGTGTGTTACCAACATCAGTCTCATGCTGAATCCAAAACACAGCACTGTACCAGCTGCCAAGAACAAAATTAACTCTATCCCAGCTGAAACTAGGACAAAGAGCAAGGTATTCTACAAGCCCCAGATGCGGAGAAAGCCATGAGGAATGCTTTTACCTTATCACAGACACTGAAACCCAATGATAAAATACTGTTGATAAGAAACCCATATCTTATTAGTCCATCTATTCCCAAAAGTAAATCCTTCTGTTTTAAATATATCTCCTACTCATCTAGGCATTTTCTCACCTAGGATACTGATATCAATTCTTCTGAGAATCAGGAAGAACAGTCCTTCAGCCCAGACATCCTCAACAGGAACTTCCCTGACACTAATTATCTCAGTGATGGTTGTTCAAGCAACTGTAGTAGCCACTTTGGGACTGGCAGTTTTGGAACTGGCTTGAAAACAGGACTTTGATAGTTGGATTAAGCTCAGAAAATGATCCAGAGTCTTCTAATTAGATGTGAACAAGAGCTGCTTCAAGGAGAAGTCCCCAGGCAGCTAGGTAGGATGATAGCTCCAGAGCACTGTGAGGAGGCTGAACAAATGATGTCTGGAGGACTCACATATTAACATCTTCAAACACATTGCTGGTATTAACAACAGGATCCTCACAATCACACACTTCTTCATCACCATGGGGCTCCTCCTTTGCTGGCACTGAATCCAATCCAATCTGTACAGCTGTATTAAGTCAAATTTCACAAAAATCAAACATTTTTTCCACTTTTCTTGAACACTTTTTTTGTCAGCTGTGAATCTGCTACTGTCTGCAACCTTTACAATTTTCCTGAGATTCCAGCAGCCTTCATCTGGACCTCTCTAGCCAAAGCAGCTGTGGTAAACTATCAAGATAAGATAACATGAAGCTCCCAATCTTGATAAGGCAGTTGTAGAATGTAATCTAAATCGACCTCTTAATCGATCTTCTTTTCAAGAAATACTTAGAAATTGAAGAAAAGAAATTGTATGCACCGAAATTATTCAGAATTTGCATTAAGACATTGACAGAATCAATCAAATCTTTTCCCAATCTACGGGTTTTCAGGAAAGACCAGACATCAGAAAGTTATCTCCTTGCTGGACTACCACCAGCTGACATGTGTATGTCTCATACTCAATATAAACTTAATATCTCACAAAATATAAGGTAAACATTTCTGTCTGTGTTAAGAATATGTCAAGATAAGGCATCTGAAAGTTTGGGTAAAGGAATAATCTCTTAAACTTTTTAGATATTGTGACTTGGATTTATATGCCAGTTTTGGAAGAGGGAGCAGCACCACAACCATTTTTTTCACTTACCCAGCTGAAGCATCTGATTTCCAGGAGCAAGTCTGCCAGTCATCAGTGGTGGGCTCTGGCCAAGCTGTCCAGAGAGATTGCAATGATTCCACAGTAAGTGGAATTTATTTCTGGGGAGTTGTTTTTATTTTTTTTTCCCCCAGCAATATTTCAGTAACCCCCTGAATCCACACATGATAAGGGATTGTTCAGGGTTATATAGATAAAGCAGCATAATTTAAATTTAAATGTCTGTTCTCTTATGCAAAGAGCAAAAGATTTTCAACCCTAGAAATGTTCCAATGGGATTAATATGTTTTTAAAAAGGAACTGAGAACTTTTCGACAATGACCATGAACAACATATTTAATGAGATTTTTAATTATTTTGGACTTAAATGTACTGCCTTTCAAATGCATAGGAAAACTCCTTTATATGTGAATAGTACAAGTCAAACATTGGAATAGTCACTTAATTATTTCAAGTATGTGTGCAGCATGCTGACTGGAAAAACAAGGCTTTAATTTATTTCAAAGAACTCCACAAACATTGGGCAGGGATTGTCCAAAGTCAGCCCTTCTCAGAATTAGCTGAAATACATTGATTTTACACCTGGCCAGTGACAAGGCATGTTATTTCTTTGATCAGGTAATTTAAAAAAACTCCACTTAATGTTAAATCAAGTGACAACAAGCCACTAATTATTCTCTTACAGATTAGCCTGCAGCTCTGTTAAACATCAATTGTTTTATCTTGTCTCCCATCAGTCGTCCAGCACATGACACTGAGCCAAGATGTGTCACCCCTCCTGCAATGTTGCCTGTCCTTAGAAACTACAACCTGAATACTGTGGTTACATGAATAAACACACATGCAAATTATATTTATCCTAAGAATTTGATAAAGAGTGTTTCTGAATAAAGAAAGATACTTGGTATGTAATACGTCCATAACTCAGAAAGAAGCTGTGTGATCCTGGTTTATAGCTTTCCTTGAATACCTGCCTGATGGAGAGCACAGGAGAAAGGCTGGGCAAGTGAATAGGAATCTGCATGTATATACACTTGTTTATCACACAAATTACAAGCTCTATAGGAAAGTTATTTGCAGGTAAAAGTTACACAGGGAGAAAAGAGAAGTGAGAAGTTCTTTTAATATCTTCTCCAGTTTAATAAATTCAAAATAATGTAGAAAATATTAAAGTTCTAGTAGATTTAATTGGTCTTATTCGCCCTATTGTGTGAACCAATGTGTACTTTTACAGAGATAGTCATCTACCTTTGGAGCTGATAGACATACAGCTCTGTACTTCCAGAACAATGCAGGGAAAATTGGATCAAAATTGAAGGGATGATTGGCATTAAAAAGGCAATGGTTGACCTAATCCTTTGTTATAACTGTTTTTTAAATCCCTCTTCTAAAAATAGGGAACATCTGAAAAAGAAAAAATCAGAATTGTATGTGCAAAGTGTTGGCCAATAACATCGGTGATTGTTTTTTTCTAACATTTTATTGTTTGCCTTTCCAGGCTTCAGAAATTAAGAAAATAGACTGAATTGTATTTTCCAACTGAATTCTCAAGGTAGAATATTTGTACCTACTGAGGAATTGATTTTCTGCATTACTGTACAAATTTTATGGTATTTTTTCACAAGAGATATTTAATCTTTCTAGACATACTCTTTTCAAATTTGACTAAAATGCTTCTAATGTAATTGAAACTGAAAATTTGTATATGATGTCTGAAATTCAGAAATACCCGATTAATTTGAATAATTTTGAGTGTGAACTAGTGTCAGAGATCCTAATTAGTGGATGGACTTGGAAGGAGTCCCCATTCTTTTCTAGTTACCTTTACTTCTTAGCTTGTCTGAATATTTGTTTCCTTTCTACAACATAACCTGGATTTTTAAGATCCATCTTTCTTACAGCCAAATAACCACATTGTTTAACAGTAATTTAAAATCTAATTTTTGTAGGTAAAAATATCTGGATAAACATTGTTTTTTTTTAGTAAAGAAAGTGATGTTGCTTCAGCTAGAATCACAAGTACTTGTGATAATTTTTTCCTCTGTGAATCTTTACATTTTGCTCATATAAAAATATTCATATTGAATTAATACAACTTTTTGAATATGGTTACTTTTCACATAACTTCTTGCCTGGCATCATGCTTTGCCTTTTCTTTGTGCTTTGCTTCTTGGCTTCCTTGTCTTCTTCTAGAAGAGAAACTCTGTCTCCTTTCATGATAGCTTTTTGAAAAGCTATCACATTCTCCAAGAGCATCTCTAGACTTCAGTGGGATTTGAGAAGGTCTCCTGCAGGGAGCAGAAGAGTGGGGTTGCAATGGGAGACGTGGTGCATGGTTTGAAAACTCTGCCAAGGTCTTCTGTTTCTCCAGAATCACAGCAACACTACAACAAGCAGTGAAACGCCTTTTTCTGGCAAATTAAACATACGGACTGTGCAAATGGAGACCTTGCAATTTCTGCTCGTTGGGAAGAGATTTTGTAAAGTAATTACATTAATTGTTAAATATCTGAAAGAGGCCAATGAAAATGTTCATCAGGCAGTTTTAAAGATGATCACTAAGGCTGCGATGTGCTGCAGCATCATCTTCAAAAGCAAGGGGAATCTTGCTGCCATTAATATAAGCTGACGTAGAAAATGTACTGAAGAGTTGAAGAGAAAAAGGATTGGCTGCAAATCCCTGTAAAAGGACAGAGCTCCCCTCCATCCTCTTGCACTTCCTCACTTGACTCAGAAGAGTCACCTAGGTCAGTATTAGTTCAGGATCTTACTCCAGGACCTGGAAGGCAGCCATAGAAGTTAATCCTCCTTACATTTCTGTGGATTCTGAGGAGACCTTTTTGCCAACCCAGCTGTTGGCTGTACACCTGCAGGTAGGTGCTCTTTCTCCTGCTGTTCCACTTGGAGACAGCTAATGGGAAGAGCTGAAGCTGTGGATTTCACCCACAGGAAGGAGAAAACAGGGCTAAGGCACTCACAAGTCACTGAGAGCTGCCAAAGCACTCTCTTGTTGTTGTCATTTCCTCCAGACCTGAACTGCTCAACAGTATAAGCAAAAATATTACTTAATACATTACTGTTAAATGCTACCTGTTAAGGTGTGTAAATAAATATTTAACTTCCATATGACAACAAAGTTACATTCACCAAATTTCTTGATATCCCCCAGATGGAGAAGTAGCTTCAAATACATTCCCAAAATGACTAATCCACTGGATGTGGTTGATCAAAGCTATTACTTTTATCTAAAAAAATCTGATTTTTTAAAAACTTTTTTACTCTTCTTCACATACTGTGTGTTTCTGTTTACTCTTCACTCTGTTGTCCTCTAGCCCACTTATTTTTGTATTGCAAAATAGTTGTTGACTTTCAGGAAAAATGAATACAAACATAGCTCCTCCCTCTTAACCTGATCCATTTTTATTCTTGCAAATCCTCCTCTTAAATTGATTTTGTATGTTGCTGTCCTTCTTGGTTTTTTTTTTACAAGGGGAGGAATTTGAAGTCTGGCCACAGGTTTCACTTTGGAAAGTCAGGCATGTGCTGGAGATGGATGCACCTACTTCCAATGTGTGCATTTCCACATCAGTCCTGCAATGGGAAAATGTAGCCTCCTTTCCCAAGTGAATGAGTGCCAGCACCACCTCATTTAAACAGGACCCGAGTTTGCTGAGCACACTGCCAAATCTGGCACTGGCAATAAACAGGAAACAGATGTACACCTCAAGTTATTGTGTGGGTACATTTAACTTACCCCCTTTATAAAGTACCTCCCGTTTTTACTACCTGATAGAAAATGCTGGTTGATCTCAAAAGTTGGCGTGACATGACCCTGGCAAACCAGCTCTAGGTGGCCCTGCTTAGGAATGTGGGGTTGGACCAGATGGCCTCCTGAGGTCCCTTCCCACCTCAGCCATTCTGGGGTTCTGTGAAAACGGGGATATATCCCACAGCTTTGCTGGAGTGTTCAACCATGAAAGAACCTTTCAGAAATGTTCTCTCTTAACCTTTCCCTTTATCTCTTTAACATATCCATTGTCTGAAACACTCTGCAATTATTGGATGTGTTGCAACAGAAGTCTAATATTGTTGATCATGTGGGAACCATTGGGCATTTCCATATTGCCAGAGCCATATTCAATTATTTTATTTAATGAATTATTAAACAGATGTTCATGCCTTTATTTTAAATGCTACATTTATACTAAGTGGGACATATCCCTCCTTGCACTGTGTAATCACAATTTTTTATATTGTGGTCCTATATCTCCTATGGATAATTTATATTTCATAGATGGCTGCCCCTTTTTTCTGTAAATGTTTTTACCTACAACCTTACTGCATATACACTGATGCTGAAAGTACATGGCTAAGGAACATATATCAGATAAAATTTAATAACAGAGGAAAAAAAATAGAATTAAGTATGTCTCAAGGTACTTATTGGACTGTTGACTACAAAGGTAAATAAATTTTGTGGCCATCACTGCAAAAAAAGAAAAAGAATACTTTTCTGCCAATGTGAATGTTTTATTTGTACTACTTTTTGGGAAGGATATCAGTCAATCTGCTGCTGTGGCCTTCACAGGCTTTGATGTGAGTTGGCCAACACATTGATCTGATGTGAGCTGTGTGCAGACAAACAGTGAAATTACATGGCTGCTCAGGCTCATGGCAAAATCTCCCTCGGCTTCCATCGATGAGCGTTTCTTTCACATGGTGAGTGCTTAGGAAAACTCCATTTGAAGCAACTAGTTTGTGAACCCTTTGGGAATGGCCTGAGCAAGGCCAGGACAACCTCGTGAGGAAGGGGAAGATTGAAAGCTGTTTCAGGAAGATGGCAGGGACACGGGGAGCGGGTCCCTGAGTGCTGATGATGGGATCCAGCACGGCCCTATGTGGTCTCCTGCCATGCCTGGCTCTGGTGGCAGAGGCACACCCGGGGCCTTGGCAGTGGGGAGCCACCCACACTGCTGATGTGGCCACTTGTCTTGGTCCCTGTGGTGTGGCTGTTGCCCAACAGCACGTGGGATTGGTTCTGCTTCAATCTTGTGTCCATCAGAAACCACCTGCCATCTTGGAAAGGGAAGAACTGTGTTAGCTGATCAACATGGAGACGTCTGGTAGACAGAGCTCAAGGGTCAGCCTCGCAGAGACGAGTCTTGCATCACACCTCAGAGCCTTCCAGTGCCATGGGTGTGGCAGTGTGAGGGGTGTGACAGGCCAGGCTCCCAGACGGTGTCACCAGAGGGGCCGCTATGGGCAGGCCCTGCCCCGCAGCTCCAGCCCAGCCCTGCCATGGTGCCAAGGCGCGTGAGCCGCGCCCACAGGAGCTCCGCCAATGGGGAGCCTTCCCGCCAGGCCTCGCCCCGCCCCATTGGCTGGCAGGGTGGGCAGGGCCTCCAGAGCACTGCGGATGCAAATGAGGCTCCACCCACCATCCCATGCAGCCCAGGGCTGGGTGGTCACGTGGCAATCTCCTGGGATGGGCATGGTGTCACCGGGCCCCTCCCACTTCGGGATGACGTCACGGCTCTCGCGAGAGCGCTCAGTGCTGCCCCTTGGAGGGCAGATGGGGGCGCAGGTGAGCCCCGGGCTGGGCCCCGCC
>VZRZ01004300.1:1254873-1334708 GCA_013398175.1 Climacteris rufus | reverse complement strand
TGAGGCGTTTTAGCCGGGGAAGGCTCTCCCGCTGCCTCGCCGCCGCCGCGGGCTGCGCATCGGCCGCTGGGCAGCAGCGCTCTGCTTGTTCGCTCGTTTAGTTCCAGGTCGCACTTAGGCGATGGTGTGCCGAAGGAACCAGCGCAATAGGTTGCCTCGAAGTCTGTGGATGAATAGTTTTAATTACTTTTAATGAATTGTTTTAATTTGAAACAGTTTGTGGCAAACTGACGTGGGCAGGAGCGGCACGCGCGCACAGCCAGCACTTCATCACCAGTTAATGGAATCAGTTAATGGGATGCAAAATTGCGCTAAATATCCCTATGGTACCTCAGCAATGCAGACGTTTAAGGGAAAAAAAGTTTATGAATAATGTAAACAAGCACAACCCGTGCCATGCAAACCATGAAAACCATTTGAGCACATTGTTTCTGTGCCCGAGAGCCGGTAATTGGGAATTCCAGTAGTCCTGGTTTGTAAACGGACTAAAAGACACGTGTTTGACTCCCGCTGCAGATGTTCGTAGCTGGGAACTGTCAAAATTATGAACAGCTCACTTTCAGCCGATAAAGTTCTGACGGGTAAATTGTTCGGGAGGAATTGGTTGTTGTGCTTAACGCTTATCTATCATCAAAAATCTCTGTAAAAACAGCTGTAAAGACTTACAATGAAATACTTAAAAAGACTCACTCTTGGGGTATTTAAGCTGTGTTCTAGAAATCCTAGTGCTCCTTTTAATAAACTTTCTGTTTAATTTTGATCAAGAAAAGGGGATTTCTTTAGCACAATCAAACTGTGGGTAAGAAGTAAAGAATATGATAACTTGTAATAAGACCTGTAATTCCTATGCTTTGCTTCATGAAGTTTTGTAAAAAACAACACACCCCTCCCCCCCCCCAGACTATAGCAAATCTTTAAAAACAAGGAAGAACACATACAGTTTTGTAACGCCCCGTATTCTTCCATTGGGAACTCCTTGATTTGAGTTGTCTTACTGAATGCTGGTAGAGCTCAGTTCTTCCTCTGAAACCTGTTGCACAGCCTTGGAATTTTTGAGTCCTGTCACCTTGCTGACTTGTTAAGGTTTTGGATGCTCTGTGCTGTGGACTGCTCTGTGCATTTGTAAAGTGCAGAGCCTTGGGGTTGTACCGAGCTGACCAGCGCAGCCCAAACGCAGTTGTGCTTCTTCCTAGAATAGTTGGGCTCGGTGTGTGACTCTTCTGCTCACATACGCGGGGCTGATAAATCCTGGGATCTGAGTAGGCTTCATGCAGATGCTCGAGTCACCTAGGATGAACTTGGATCCTGCTGGGTTCAAGTTCTGGCCAGTGCACAGAAGGGGCTCCCCGGGGAGTCAGCATTGTGGGAGTTTGTGCTTTGGGAAGGCTCCATGAGTTGGAATGGTGGTGTCCCTTTGTCTCTTCTCACTTGTCTTGGGTAACAGGGACTTGGCTGTGTGTTAATGAACCATTACAACAGTTATTTAAACCACAATAGTTATTTCAGGTTAGTGATCTTAATTTGTTTTGATTTGACTTGTTAGGTATCATGGAGGTTGTTGGCTGTATCTTCATGTGTACGTGACATGCTCCTCATTGTGTTAGCAGCTACTGAGTGAGGGTGGTCTTTGTGTTGGGCCAGGTGACCTTTTTAACAGGTATGTGATTTATAGCCACAAAGGGAGAAAAATTATTGTGACTTCAAGAGATCTGTGATTTGAGATGCCCTGAGGTTTCTGATCTAGTTGCACAAAGAAAAGTTTAAGAGATTTCTATCAGGTTACACTTAGACAGAAATTTGAATATAAGAAGATAGAGGACAGAAATTTGAATATAAGAAGATAGAGGAATTACTTTGGTGACCAGAACTGCTTTTTGTAAGTTTTATTAATCTATATTTTAAATTATGCAGATAGTGAACAAGAATAGTACCCATTCTAATCAATCAACTGTTTTTCTTTAGGAAGCCTTTCTTCCCTGTCCCTCCGTAGGCTGGCTGAGCTTTGATGGTGCCGATGCACTGGTCAATCTGGTTAGGTCTCTTTCACAAGGCAGAGATAAGAGTCCAGGAAGTGGAACTGACCATGTAATATGTGGTTGAGGAGATACCCAGGTGTGACTTCTTACAGGACTTGTGAGTTTATCAGAAACAAGACAAAGCTGATGAGGATAAAATGCAGCATGGCCAAGCCAAGGGCGCATTCTCCTCAGCGGTTTCTCAATACGCCTGTCCTGGCTGCTCCCTTTGCCATCCAGTGTTCTTGTTCTTTAGGTTTTTAGAAATAGCAGATCACAGGCTTTCATTCCATTTTCAGGAATGAAGTTCTTACTGTTTTCTCAGCTAATACTGAATTATCAACTTCTAGTGAGTTTACTAAAATGAAAACAATTCTTTATTGGTGCTTGTAATTTCTGATAATTGCTGAAGTACAAGTTGGTAAACAAACTTTTGAAAATACTCCAACCCAAATGGTCCAAAACCTATAAATCTGTATGAAGACCAAAGTCTTTATAAAAATCTCTTTCTCAGTTACTAATGACAGTTTCTAGGTAAAAGTTATAAATGATTCAATTTCCAAAGCAGATAATATGAAAGTGCAAAATACCCTAAGCCTTTCATAATTTCCCTGCTGTAAACAGTTCTATGAGCAGCAGAGTACTGAAGGCCAGCCACTTAGGGACACATCTGAAGATCTTGCTTCTGTGCAAATTATCTGGTGTCTAAAAGGGTTACATTACAGCCATTTTCTCTGTGCATCTTCTAACATGCCTCTTTTCCTGAAAGCTCTAGAAATGCCTGATTTTCTAGTTCACTGGATTTTGCTGGTAGTATTTGCTTGCACATGGAAGGCACATATGTGCATCTTCCTTATGCCAGCTCCATACCAGCTCCATTTTAATTTGCTGCTTTCTGTAGGAACACAAACGAATGTGGTGCTGATTTCCTGTAGGGGAAGGGAGGCTGCCAAACCTGACTGGCCAGAACAGAGTGCCCTGGTTGCCATTAATGGTTGAGCCTGCTGTTAGGAGGCTGAACTGGGTGTCCTCTTGAGGTCCCTTCCAGGGTGAATGAGTATTGTTCTAAGAAGCAGAACAAACGGGAACTTAGCATTTTGTGACAACTTCTCACTTTGAAGAGGTGAAATTTTAGCCTTTTTGCTTTATTTGTAATGCAGAGAAAGGATAGTAAAAGGCAGTTACTTGGCAAACTGGTGTCTTTGACTACTAAGATACCGTGCAGCCTGTTACCTTGTCTTTTAGGTTAGTCTTAAAATACTGGAAGGGAAGAGTTGTATTTGTGATCTTTGAAAAGCTGAATGTAGTTGGATGTTATGATCTATGATAATACATATAGAAGTGAAAGGAGCCTGTGTTGTTGAATGAAACTCCAGTTTGTGTATCATTACGGAGATGTTATCTAAATAAGCAGCAAATGCAGGAGTAGGTTGATGGACAAAATGCCTGAGCAAGAGTTGAATGGCCTATTTAGAACTTAATTTGAGACATCAGCTGCTAAAATTGTTCTTTTATTTTGCTATTAACTTGTCTTGGTTCTATTTATGGAATGGTACTGACTCTGAGAACTCAGTGGATTACCAGTTTCTTTGGAATCAAAAACTAAAAGCAGTGTAGGATAAATTTGTCTTTTAGGTAGGCAGTGTGGTAAAATGATCAAGATGCTTGAGCCTAGAGTAACTCTAGTTCAGTAGAATTCAACTGAGGGCTTGAGGGAATAAGCTTAGAAGGTTGAGCTTTTGTGACCTTTGTGATGGGGCACTGCTGGTGTAATGGATACAGCGAATCCAGATTTAGAGTAGACATAGGAAGAAGTTCTTAACTGTGAGGGTGGTGAGGCACTGCCAGAGGTTTTCCAGAGAAGTTGTGGATGCCCCATCCCTGGAAATGTTCAAGGCTTGGTTGGATGGGGCTTTGAGCAACCTGGTCTAGTGGGAGGTGTCCCTGCCCATGGCAGGAGGTCTGGAACTAGGTGATCTTTAAGGTCCCTTCCAACCCAAACCGTTCTGTCATTCTGTGATTCTAGTGTTAGATGAGTAATTTAAGAGCCTGACTCCCCAACAGATTGCTTAAATGCCTACTGAATAACCTTGCTCATGATTGCACATGGTGGCCTTTGGATTGAAGACCAACTACTTGAAAACTGGAAAATAATTTATATTCAAGTTTCTTTTTTGTTATGGTGGTTTTTTTGGTGTGTTTTTCTTTCTCCTGGATTAATAATTTCCATTTCAGAAAGACTGCTGGTTAAGAAGACTCTTGAGGTACATGGGTGTTGCATACTGCCCCCTTTTCGGACTGTTTCTTTTTGTGAGCTAGACACGCCTCCGCAAATGCCTGCTTCACCTTCTGCAGTAGCATCAGTGTATGAGTTGAAAGACTGAGATGGAGGAAGTGTTTCCAGTGGAGCCCAACATACTGAACCACATCTCCTTCTGGCTAATCTGAGCATGGTGATGTCCAGTCAGCTCTGTTGTTGCCCACACTGGACCGTGGGGTTGATGTGGAAAACCTGCTGTCATAGAGGGACTGATTGTAAAGCTTTAACCAGAGGCTATGCAAATGCCTGGTGGACTTCACTTTTAAAAGAGGATTTTGTGTCACATTTTTACTCCTTGCGTTTTGAGAGAATGCCAGACCAGTTACTCTGATTTATTCCATTCTGTATAGGTTCCTGTTCTACACACACCCCAATGGTATCAGAATGTCTTCTGGACTTCTTGCTGACAAAAAACATTAGAAAACAAGACTAGCATCTGTCAAATGGGGTTCCCTCTCCACTTCTCTCTACACGCCTTTCCTTTTGGGGGAGAAGAAGAGAAGAATAGTATGTGAGTTGTTTGAATTTTAATTATAAACCCCTCAATTGTATGTTTTGTACATAAATTAAGGTTTGGGAGGAGGGTTGCATACAGAATAGAACATTTTTTTATGTTTGTGTGGTGTGTTTTTTTCTTTGAGGCTCAGCTTGTAGCTGGTGTCTTATGTGCAAGGGGATTTTGAAGCTATTTGCATGTAAGTCATGTTCAAAGTACAGATTTCGTGTTGGTGGGGTTGGTGCTTTTTTTGGTGAAGTACAGATTTTCAAGACATTTGAGACTGTCAAGACTGAAGTACAGTTCGGGGATTTCCTTTATTTTTTTTTTAATTTCTTTTTCTTGTTTAACCTCCTCCTGGATGGGTGAATTATTTAGCAGTAAGGACTAAGATGATGTAAATTTTCCTGGATCCTCTGCCAGCTATTGAAGCACCAAATACCCGAGAGGCTCCCAGTGACATTTTTCAGTGCAGGGTTAGGGTTAGATTTTGCATTCTGTGTCCATGTTAGTTTCTTAAAGCTCAGTCTAAATTGCATTTTGTTGGAATCCAGGAAGGAATTGACAAAGAGACATACTTCTAAAGCTAAGCCCATGGGGATACCTGATCAGTTTACAAAACTAGAAACTTAGGCAGGAAGTCTAGATTTTACTGGCTATCATACTTTAAGCGTGTACATCCATGACAGCAAACAAAACCATTGAAGAGACTTCTCATCTTGATGCTAACATTCAAGGTGAAAGGTGCTGAAATTCTCTTTCCTGACTGAATTGGTAGTCATTTTCTGAATAGAACTTAATAAAGTTTTGGTGTTAATGTTCTTTTACAGAAAAAACAGAAAACAAGTATTCTGGCCATGTAGACACAAGGAGATCTGAATGAAAAATTTGTAATTTTCTGTAGATAAAAGAAATGCAAAGAATTTCACCCCAAATCAGATTCTGTTTCCTGTAAAATCAGTCAGGTGATCTACTGGGAAATATTAATGAGACCACTTCCTTGGCTTAAGAATTTAGTTTTTTTTTTTTAAGAATTTCTATCCTGGCCTGTATCAGTGATAGCGTGGCCAACAGGACCAGGGCAGTGATTGTCCCCCTGTACCTGGCACTGGTGAGGCCACACCTCGAGTGCTGTGTCCAGTTCTGGGCCCCTCATACAAGAAAGACACTGAGGGGCTGGAGCATGTCCAGGAAAAGGTCTGGAGCACAGGTCTGATGAGGAGTTGCTGAGGGAGCTGGGGGTGTTCAGTCTGGAGAAAAGGAGGCTCGAGGGATCTTCTCCCTCTCTACAGCTGCCTGAAAGGAGCTGGACCAGGTGGGGATCAGTCTCTTCTCCCAAGTACCAAGTGACAGGACAAGAGGAAGTGGCCTCAGGTTGCACCAGGGGAGGTTTAGGTTGGATATTAGGAAAAACTGCTTCAGAAAAAGGGTTGCCAAGCACAGGAATGGGCTGGCCAGAGAAGTGCTTCAGTCTCCGTCCCTGGAGGTATTTAATGTGGTGATGAGGGACGTGGTCAATGATTCACTAACAGTACTGGGTTGATACGTGGACTCAAAGATCCTAGAGGTCTTTTCCAACCTAAATAACTCTATTCTATGACTTTTCAGATTTTAGTTCCTATTTTAACACTGTTAAATGCAAGTGTCCGTGTTCAAGTAGTTCATCACTTTTTTTTCCTTCTTTTTAATTATTTCTTTCCCTTATTTTTGGTATGGTTTTTTTCCCCCCCCCCAGGAAAAGTGCAAAATGTATCAAATTCCTGTTCAAAACCTTGATAATGTAAGGAAGGCTCGAAAAAAGGTGAAGGACATTCTTGTGGATCTTGGCCTTGACAGCTGCAGGGAATTGTTGAAGGTAAAGCATTTGAAAGAATGTAAACCAATCTGAAATATAAACCAATCTGAAATGTAACCCCCTGAAAAATACCTGAATTTTAGTGTGTGTGTATGATGCTCCTCTGTAGTAGATCTTTATGGGGGGGTCCTCACGTCAAGGATTACTCTTTATTGACTGCTCATATGCCAGGGGAGGAATTTATTGTGTTAGCATGTGACATTGAAAGAAGCTGTATTTCTTAACAAGGTGTGTTCTTAACAAGGTGGTGCTGCACATTTTCTAGTTAGTAATGTTTCAACAAAAGGAAGCAGTATGGCTTTAGGAGAAAACACCACAGACTGATGAACTGTTATTTGTGTGCTATGCAGCAATTTTTTCAATTGTTTTAAAATCACAAGCAGATGAGGACTTGAGTCTACCCGAAGACATCCCATCACATATCAAGGGCAGGCATCTGAAAAATACGAATCATCAGCCTTTCTGAAAATGGATAAGCCTTTAAACCATGTGTCCAGGGGAAGATACCAAAATTGTCTTACTGAGTTGTAGTTTGGTTCTGCATCTTAAAAAGTATATGCAGGTGTACTGGGGTGTTTAAGAGGAACCTAGTACCATTGTTGCCACTTCCAGGAGAAAATTCTGTACAGCAGTCAGGAAGAATGAACACCATCAGACTGGCAAGCCTAATAGCAGAAGAAGTGCAAACACAGCAATGTAACTCTGTTTCCAAACAGTACTGTAGTTCAGTGAGCTGGTGGCACAGGCTGTTGAGTGTATTAATGATTTCTCATTGACCATAGTCAGGAGGTTGGATTGCTTCTGTATGATGGTAACAAAGCAGGTTTAATGCTCCATAAGGGTGCTGTTGTGTCTTTTGTGGTGTTTTTTTCCCTGAAACTGTGTAAGTAAGCAATTGGAAAGAAAATTGTTCTGGGCTACATGCATAACTAATTTTGGAACATTTTTTGTTACTGCAGTTGAACTAAGTGTCAGATATATCTAAATGTCATAATAGCTCAAGGAAAATCATAATGTCTGGTAATTTCTATTAATTTACTGTTTTTACTGTGTTATATATTGTTTTGTAGTCTAACTTCTTAACTCAAACTCTGAGTCTGTCTTGACCATTTGAAGTAGAAAGGTTCTGATGGTGATAGGTTTTTACTGTGAATTGGCTGCAGTCTCTGATTGCAGTATGGACTTAATTGGTAAATAAGGAATAAGGTGTTTTGTATTTGGTTGGGTTTTGGGGGTTATATATAATGTGCATTTAGTTTGTTTTGCTTCATTTTTATTAACTGGTGGTGGGAAAACCAGCAAACATTTCCTTTGTGGAAAAACCTCTGTGAGATTTGGGCCAAAAAAACACTCTTACTACTTTTCCTTGCAAATGATTCTCCTTCAGCCAAGTTCATAACTTCAGTTTGTTTTTTTCCAGGTAATCTAGGGCTGGTTTTGATACAGCTTTAGCAGCAGGAAGAATGGTTTCTAGAGCTTGATATGTACTTGGCTCATATAATGATGGTGTTTCTTTTTGGTACCATGTGATGTGTGAAGTCTTAATAAAATGCAATCATAGAATGGCCTGGGTTTGAAGGGATCTTAAGGACCATCTAGTGAGAAGTAGCTTAAGTTTGTTTGTTTTCTCAAATATTGATATTGATTCTGGACTCTGTGAAGAGGCTGGACAAAGTAAGAAATGAAATGCAATATGATATGATATAAATGTGACCTGCCATCTGGTCTTAAAATTGGTCTTACACTGTTGTAATAAGGCATGATACTGGACAATAGTTTGTGAGGAAGATGAAGGAATTTCACATAGAACTTGTATCTCTGTAACTTAGAAACCAAATGGATTCGTTTTTAGGGTAATTGATCTTCTACTAGGAAAAAAACAAAAGTGTTTTGGCTAGATGATAGTTTGATTCTCCAAGTAGTCTGTTTAAGTACACTGTAATGTCAGAGGTTTCCTTTAGTGAAATGTTTTAGCTTTTTTAACATATTGTCATCTTTAGGGCCATGAAGATGATCCGAGGGCTGGAGCACCTCTGCTCTGAAGACATGCTGGGAGAGCTGAGGTTTTCAGCCTGAAGAAGAGAAGGCTTTGGGGAGACTTCATTGCAGCCTTCCAGTTCCTGAAGGAGGTTCATAAAAAGGAGGGAGAGGGACTTTTTATATAGACAATTAGGGACAGGACAAGGGGCAGCAGTGGTTTAAACTGAAAGAGGGTAGGTTTAGATTAGATGTTAGGAAGGAATTCTTTACTCAGAGAGTGCTGAGGCACCTGCACAAGTTGCCCAGAGAAGCTGTGGATGCCCCATTGCTGGCTGTGTTTGAAGCCAGGGTGGATGGGGCCCTGGACAACCTGGTCTAGTGAGTGGCATCCCTGCCCTTGGCAGAGGGGCTGGAACTAAATGATCTGCAGGGTCCTTTCCAACCCAGACCGTTCCGTGATTCTGTTCTATGATTCTGTGTCTTCATTTAAACTGAGCTTTTTATCTTTTTGTTCTGGAAAGCAATGATTGTTTTAATAGAGAGAGGAGAACAGTTCTTAGTTTAAAAATGTCTTCCTCTTCAACTTAAAAATACCTATTTTGCATCAGGATTAGTCAGGCTTCTCAGAGGGCTTTGTTCCCTTCTTGTTACCTTTCCCTTCTTCTGTTTTTCTCCTGTCCTGGAAGTGAGACGTGTGGAAAGGGCACAACAAGTTAGTGGGTCTCTGTTTAAAGCAAGTGTTCACAAGAGCCATTTGCACCACTAATTGTATTGATAAAAATGGTTATAAATTAATTAAGAATGGTTTATTAGCAAATATTTCTCTGTAGGAAATAGATTTTTCAGCAAAATTACCTAGATGTATTGTGACGTGTTTGGCTTGTGGAAATCTGGTGTTTAAGTGTAGGAGCCTGTCTTTCAAACCAGAGCCAGAACATATTTGAGATAAGCTATAAACTTAAAAAAAGCTTTTTTTAACAGTGTGTAATTCACTCCAGCATAGGCTGAAAAATTCTCAGTAAATCTCAGACCTCTTAATTTTCTCTATCATTCTCAAAAGTTCTGGGATTTCTCTTGTTCCATGCAAGAGTTATTTGTAAGGTGTTTTTGATTTTTGTTTTTGTTTTTTTTTTTTAAGACAGTTTGGCTGAAGGGTAAATACATGATTCATTCAGTGACTAGGTGTTTATTAGATTGAAGGGGATTTATTGTGGCCCTGAGGTTTTCAGGTTTCTCCTTGGGTAAACTTGATGGTTGAAAAAGCTAGAAAGCTTATTGCAAACCAAGCTACATTTTTCTAAATTCTTGAATAATGAAGTTTAAATCAAATTATCACTGGTATGATGTTTTGGCTTACTATAATCTGTGAACACACAGGAATGCTCATACTTGCACGGTGTGGACAAGAGTCTAGTGCAGACAGAGCCTGCCTTAAGTAGGGTTCTATATTTGTTTGATTTTTGAGTCTTTGTTTCTCTTTGTTGCTGAGTATATTCTGTGTTGCTGCTAAATTTCACATAAATATTGTGGGGTTTTTTTCCACAAACTATTAAATTTGTGAATTCCACTCCTTTTTAAGGTCATCTGGTCTTTAATGTTATTTATTATCTGCTTCTGCTGTTCCAGTGGTGTTTGGTGCATGTGTGGAAACATCTTGCCCTCTAAGTATCCGCAGAGTTTTGGGTGAAGAGGGATTTGTGAAAGTGAAGAATGTGAGGGGAGAAGGGATGCAAGTTTTCTGTGGGTAAAGCCTGGCTTTGTAGCCTGTAGTTCATCTAAGGCACTCTGGTGTGCTGCTGCAGCTAGCCTAGGGTCTTCAGAAATGCCCAGTAAACAGGGATCTAGTTTGTTTGTTGTTGTTTGTTTTTTTTTTTTTTATTAAGTTTGTATTTGGATATGTGTGCGTCTCAGAAAACTGGGGGCTAACTTCGTATTTTTAGGATGGTAGCTGTCTTTGGCTTGAGGCACATAAACGGCTCTGATGGGATTGATGAGAAGGATGCTGTAAGGAAAGTTGTTTACCCTGACACAGTTGTTCCAGACATGATAATATTGTTGCTTTTGCAGCTTCAGGAAAAGCAGCTCCTGGAAATAAGCTTCTGTGAATGCCTTTTGTTTTTCCAAGTTTAAAGCGTAGCAATGCTATGCAGATTTAATACTAAAACCTGTTGCAGAATAAACCATAGTGGTAAGTTAATAAATGGAAGTAAGCAATGAAATACTACAGATGGAGGAGGAGGAAGGTAGAAGGAGAAAATACTTTGAGTGTTCATTGTGAACTTGGCTGGAAGCAGTGGAATTACAATGTAAATATTTTCACTCCTTGTATTAATTTTCCGTAACTATGAAATGTTCAGAATTCCTACTCTATTACCACACGGTCATATGAACAAGTATTTGAGGTAAAATAAATCAAAGAGACTCAAAGAAGTAATTTCTTTGACTGGAGTTTTGAGACCTGTATCTGAATAGTGTATGGACTTCCAAGTCATCCTCTCTTTGTGTGGGTTTTCCTTCTTAATTTTTCCTTATTTCCTATGAAGAATTTCTTTATCTTCAGAACAGACTGCAAAAATCTTGTTTTCATTTCTTGTTTTCATTTTTCTTTTAGAATCTTAAAAGTTTTGATGCAGGTGAAAACTACTTTTGTAACACTTCATGGAGTGATGTTTCTCCTTGGGAGCCTGTGGGCAAAAGGAAGGTATGTATGTTTGTGATACAAATTCGGAGTAGAGGTGTTTCATGGAGTTGCTGAATTTTATAATTTTCAGAAATTGGAGTGCAGCTTCTTTTATAGTAAAAAAAAAAAAGCTTTAATATTTGTTTTCTGAGTGCTGTTAGTGAGGTAATAACCTTACATTTCCTCTGTGTTTTCCCTGTAATGCAGCTGGTTATGAGAACTACATATGCTGATTGCTCTCTTGAGGGATACAGCCTTGAACATGAGTATTTAGGATGTCACACTAATGTTCTGCCTTTTTAGCCTCATCTAAGGTGTAGTCTTAACATGGTCTTGTGTACAACATGGCTCTTGTTTCATTGGAAGGGTGAAAATGTGATTGCATGGATGCATGTGGATTAAGATGAAATTGGGATGGGATGGCAGTGGAAAACTCTTCGCAGTTAGATTTGTATGTGTGAAACAGCATCTAGTTCTGTATAGCTAGACTACAGGAAAGGCAGGGTTGAGATGAACAAACCAAAGGGTTTCTCTCATTGTACATTGTAGCAAGTTTCTAAGATGCTATGCAGAGCAGAGGAGTATGTCCAGAAAAAAAGGTAGACTTTTGTCAGTCTTGCTGAAGAGTCTTAGGGCTCCCCTGCATTCAGAAGATGTGTCAGTGGCACATAAACAGCAGTGGGTGGGTCCCCTCTTTCCATCATGAATCAAAAGGTGATGCTTCAGAACAGTGTGGTGGGGGTTTGTCAGGACTTTTTTTACCACCTTTGACATCTGCCTTTAATGCAAACTAAGGTTTCAAAGTGGAATAGTTTCAGCCCTCAGCATACAGGCTGACCAGACAAAACCACTTAGTCTCTGCAAAGCTCTCATTAAGTAGGATTCTGCCCTTCAGGACCCTTGTCTGCTTTGTCTCCTGTTTCTCCCTTCCTGAACTTGAGTTCACACATCTTAGACCAGAAGTTCATCTGTTCACATAACTTTATGGATGAAAGAGTCAGATGAGACTTTTTCTTTGATTAGTGTCCATCCTCTTAGTGCTACTTCAGAGAACACTTAGTTACCTTTAGTAAAGACTGCCTTTAATTTAGGTGAATGGAATAAATCCTGTTCACTGCTATGATGATTTCTCTGTTTTCCTCTCCTTTTTTATTTATTCTTTATGCACATGAAAAACATCTTTTACCAGGTCTACTGGCCCCAGTCAGCATGTTGTCTGAGCTCTAGGTGTGCTGATTTTATCTCTTTTGCCTTCTCCTCTACCTTCTGGCTAATGAAAGAAGCTTAGTGTTGGGAGATTGTGTTAGATTAGCAGGATGTCTTTATTTCTCCAGACATGAAATAGAGAAGAACAGGATGAAGATGGACCAAGTGAAGCTTGTCTTCCTTCCTTCCTTCTTCCTTCACCAGTCCTTTAGGAAAAATGATTAGCCATTTCAGTGAAAATGGAAAAGAACTAAAAATTGTGCACGAGAGAGGGAATCTTCTTTCTTCCCTGTTGTCTGGAGGGAAGCAAGGCAGAGGGACCTGATTGCTTACCAGAAGGGAGAAATCCATGTCCCGCCTCAGGCAGTCAGCATGACCAGTTGTATCTGCTTTGTTTTTTCCTAAGCGGGTTAGAATTCTTACTTTGCCAGATTTTCTCTAAAACAGGGTATATACCATGGTAGCACTCTAAAACATTGGTATACCATGGTAGCACTTGTGAACAGAAAAAGCAGATGAGTGTGCAAGGAGAACATGCTGGCACAATGTGGCTGTGTAAGGTGTCTGTGTGGAAGAGCTCTATTTCATAGAGACATATCAAAGCAGCAGACTTTCACATGCTTCTGTTCTGCTGTAAGAGAATTGTTTTGACTTTTTTCTTTGTCACTTCTTCCGAAGTATGAGGTCTTTCAGTAATGTTCTGCATGCTTCATTAGTTCAGTACTGTCAGTGGCCTTTCTCAGGCAATATACTTTAAAAGTAAGGTTGATGTGTCTGCTGGTTGGCTCTGTTGCTGTTCGCTACTGGCTGAGATTAGGCACCTAAAGAGTATAAATAGAAGGTGTTTCAGTGGTAACTTAGCAGTGTACTTCTTCAGCAGCCTTAGCCAGCCAGTGGTGTTATCTGACCCAGTCTTTTGAATGTAGAGCTTGGATTTTGGTTATCATCAGGAGACTCTCCTAGTACTGCTAGTAGATGGCTGCCTGTTATTGTAGGTGGCCAGCTGTAACCTCCATGGCTATGTGAAATGGCAAAAAATAAAAAACTGTACGTATTTTGTTGCTGTTCCTCACAGTGTGTCAGTGAGAGGTGTGTGGTTGATCTGACTGGGCTGGGTGCTGTAGGGGCAGAACAGTTTGTTCCCCTTGGGTTCTGTTTCAAGAGGGGCAGAAATCAGTGAGGTGATAAACACATCTGAGGGAACAGACAGGTTCCACTAGAGTTTGAGAGTGCAGATTTGTCAAATGGATGTTGCTGTAACTGATTCTGTAGTTTTTGGCAGGAGCCAGGTTTAACTTCTAGGAAGTTGATCAGCAAAAATGGTTGACAGGGCTACCAGTTTTTGGGAAAGAGCAAATAATGTTCATATGGATGTGAAAATTGCTGTGATGTGACATATAACTGAGGAAGCAAACCACTGCTTGGTGCAAGATAGATAGATGTATTCTTATGCAGTTAAAATACTTTTTTGAGAAGAATCTGTATGCTCTGTACTGAGCGTTCTTGAGGAAATTTCCTAAAGAAATCGCTATGATGGGATGTCAGGTATGTATGAGACAATACAAAGAGGTTGTTGCTGCTTTATCATAAAAGGGGGTTTTATTACTTTGTATTACTAATTTGGCTCCAAAAGAATGTTCTTAAAAATTAGTCATTTATGGCTTTGCTGGGAAGGTACTTCTGGAGAGTTTTCAGTGAAGAGTAGGCTATTGAAATACAGAAAAAAAATTCCTGCCTGTTCTCTCTTCTCTCTCTTTCTCCAGTAGATAGGAACTGGCCCTGAACTAAATAAAGCTTTAGAAGTGTTGTATTAAAAGGGCTGCTGTTCCTGTTTGCTAAGGCTTAACTCCTATGTACAGTGGCATGCAAATTCTTCTTGGCTTGTTTGGTGATTCCCCTTTAAAAACAGGCTTCAGAATTACTTCTGGTAAACTAGAGCAGAAGTGAACTCACATAAGGCTTCTTAATAAATTATAAAGAAACAAAAAAGGCACAAATGTTTCTCCCCATAAGTCTGTCATCTTTAAATCTGCTTTTCAAAAACAGAAGAAACTGAGCGGGTACGTGCTATACTTCTAGTGAAGGCATTTTTGACAGGTGATAGTGCAGACTTACTTTTAAACAGGTCACAGTGGTGTAGGAACTGGCAGTTTCTAAGTGGATGTTTTCCTTTTGTTTACAGAGATACAGAACAAAGCCATACTGCTGTAGCTTGTGCAAGTTCTCGTCCAAATTGCTTACTTCTTACAAGAATCACTTGCATCGTTACCATGAAGATGAAGTGGACCAAGAGATGGTGGTTCCTTGCCCAAAATGTGCATTTTCTGCACATCCCAAAGTAGTGGGAAAACACATCCGGATGTTTCATTCGTCTAATAAACGAATACAGAACTATACAGTCAGCATTTTGGATGGCATGAAACAATTCAGGACTGACATCATAAACTTCACGTGTCTAAAATGTCAATTCTCAGACACCTTGTATTACAATATGAAGAAACATGTGCTGATGAACCATTTTGAAAACTTCATAAGTGTATATTTTGGCGAGAAATGTGAGGAAAGTGCATCAAATTCAGTTGAGTTCTACTGTAAAAAATGTAATGCTCCTGCGAACAGCCCAGATTCTTTAATGTTTCACATCTTGACAGCTGAAACACACAAAGACCTGGAGAACAAACTTCGATCTCTGATTTCAGAACACGTTAAGAAACCCGGACTAGTAAAACAAATGTATATTGCTCCAAAGCCCGTCCAGGGCGTGGCAGCGGCTGCTCCACCTGCAGGGCCTGCTGCCGGCCCAGCGGGTTCCATGACAACTCCACCGTGCATCCAGGTTGCGTTTCCACAGAATAATCCAAACGCCGGCGCGGTGCAGACGCCAGCAGCGCCGAACGCCGTCGGAGCGGTGACCGTTCCCAGCGCCTCTGGCAGCCTCCCGCAGACAGCAACCCCTGCTGCGCCCTCGCACGTCGCTCTGGTGCCCAGCAGCCCTCCCGGGGCCCAGAGCAGCGTCGGCGTGCCGCCGCCTGCCCAGCCTATCATTGTTTCTCATGCGCTCCCTCTCCATCATTCTGTTGGGACCTTAAGCAGAACTGTGGCCCCTGCGGTTCTTCCTCTTAATCAGCCTGTCAGGCCTGGCCTCTTTCCTGTTAATCAATCCATTGGTGCTATAAACGGTCCGGTTCCAGCTGGAACGCTCCCTGTTACTCAACCTGTCGGCCCTGTGAACCAGCCGGTTGCACCAGGAGTCCTCCCTGTGAACCAGCCGGTTGCTCCAGGAATTCTCTCTGTCAACCAGTCTCTTGGGAACGTGAATAGACCCATTGATCCCAGGGTCCTTCCTGTGGCACAGACCGTTGGGTCAGGCGTTCTCCAGCTTAACCAGCCTGTTGCCTCTGGGGTGGTTCCTGTCAGACAGCCGGTTGGACCTGGCTTCCTTCAGCTTAATCAGCCTGTTGCCCCAGCGGTTATCCCAGTGAATCAGCCAGTTCAGCCTCCGGTTTCCCAGAGCGCGACGTTTTTGACCACGGGCTCCATACTGCGGCAGTTGATTCCCACTGGTAAGCAGGTGAACGGGATCCCCACGTACACGCTGGCCCCCGTCTCGGTGACTTTGCCCGTGTCTCCCGGCGGGGGAGTGGCAACCGTACCGCCTCCGCAGGTGCCCATCCAGCTGGTGCAGTCTGGCTCAGTGACTCAGCTGTCCCAGTCGCCCGCCAGCGCGCCCTCCCCTCCCGTGGTTCTGACCTCCGAGAACGTTTCCCTGCAGGCCTCCCCGCCCGGCGCTGAAACGAGCCAGGCTGTCAGACAGGCCAAGCAGTGGAAGACCTGCCCTGTTTGTAACGAGCTGTTTCCTTCAAATGTCTACGAGGTGCACATGGAGGTGGCCCACAAACCGTGTGAAGTCAAAGTAGAAACCCCAGAACCTCACAAACTTGCAGCTTGCGCGTCCTTTCTAAGGATGACGGAAAAGACAATCCAGTGTTACGCTTGTAAGTGTTTTCTCTGTGAGGAAGAGCTCATGAAGCATATCTTCATGCACGGCTTATCTTGCTTGTTTTGCACAGGTACTTTCTATGACTTAAAAAGCCTTGTGGAGCACAATAAAACCACACACAATGGGAGAAAGCAGTTGCATGCGAGTTATAGCAACAGAGGATTTCAGCTAGGTAACGATGCTCAGGGTGGCCTTGTGTTTCCACACTTTGATTTCAACACAGTGCTACCAGATGAAGACATGGGTGAAAGAGAAGTACATTTGGCAGTGCTTGTTGGGATATGTTCAACAATTCTTGTCCCTCTTTACATCAAGGTGAAACCTCAGACGGCAGAAGCGAACAGGAGATGCACCAGAAAAATGTTTACCTGTCCCTTTTGCTTAGGTACGTTTGCTGGTAGAGAAACCTATGAAAAGCATTTGAAAGAGCGGCATCATATCATGCCGACTGTGCATACCATTCTAAAGTCTCCTGCTTTCAAGTGCATCCACTGTTGCGGTGTGTACACTGGAAATATGACTCTGACAGCTATTGCTGTACATTTGCTCCGTTGTAGAAGTGCTCCCAAAGACACCAACTCGAGCCTGAAGATGCAGCTTGAGCGCACCGACAGGAAAGAGCTGCTGTTTGTGAATGGTGAAAAGCATGTTTCTGTGGTACTGAAAAGAAAGCAATCAGATTCCTGCTTTGTTGCAGAAGACCAAAGGAATAAGGAACAGCAGCCTCTGAGCTTAAGTACTGGCATTGCTCTGTCTCCAGAGACAGAAGCAAATTTAGGGGTAGTGCCTTTCAAACGACAGAAGGTTAGGACTGAGATGAGGAAGCTTCCTTCTAGCGAGGACTTTCGCTTTCTAGCAGTAGATCCCAATCAGTATGATCACAACTCGTACGAGGCGCAGAAAGAGTTTTTGTCAGACTACTTTCACAAGAGGCCATATCCTTCAAAAAAAGAGGTGGAATTACTTTCCTTGCTGCTATATGCGTGGAAAATTGACGTTGCATCATTCTTTGGAAAAATGAGGAATACGTGCTTGAAGGCGTTAAAACATCACAAGCCGTCTGTGCTGCTGGGTTTCAGTATGTCTGAACTAAAAAACATTAAGCACAGTTTGAATTTAAAAGATAAACCATTGGATGTGTAACCAAGCTTTTTATAACAGCTAAAAGCAATCCATAATTGCATACTTACAACTTAGCAGTTTATTATATTACTAGTTTTAACTTGCAGACTGGCCTGTTGAAGGGTGCAGTAGTACAAAAAGTATCATTCACTTGTGACTCTTATTGTGAAAGGCACACGTAGTTGTGTATTTGAAAAAGCTAAAACCTTCAGACTTACACATCTGGAATTTGTTTTAGCTTTTTACGTTTTCTGGGAGTAGTGTTGTGGGATTTTTTTTTGGTTGTTTTTTTTTTAAATTTTCTTGGTTGTGGTTTTTTTTTAATATTATTTTTTTGTTGTTGTTGTAGTTGATTTTGTTTTTTTGTTCCACTTCTGTTTCCCTTTCTTCCCCTCCAGGCTCCCATTACACTTTTTATACCACCATGTGAAACACTTGTCCTGTTAAAAACAAATTTTATTTTATTTTTCTGCAATGTCATATTTTCTAAGTAAAGACGTGTAATATTGGTTAAAATAATGAGATAAACTAAGTGAAAAACATTTGATTATTTGTATTTTTAAGTCCTGATTTTTTAACCTAGTTTTGGTTAATCTACTCGAGAAGTAATTGCGGCCTTTACATCCATTGCCCCTTCAAATTCCCAGTGCACTGGTAACAGTGAAATACATGGCATTCTGCTTCCTCAGTTGAAATACCTGTGCCAGTTAAGTCTGGTGACTTGTAGTTTCTGCTGAGTGTTAAGATGGTGAGGACTGAGAGGCTTGCTGGTGCCTGCTGAAGTATTCAAAAGAACTGACTTGAAATGGTCATGGTGTTCCCTGTTAAATAGTTATTGCTAACCAGCAGTGTTTATCCTTCTTGTTGGTGTTGAAGCCTGGTTGTTTAAATACCTGTTGTTATTGATAGCAGCAGTATTTGTTTTATTTTCTTTTTCAAAAAACAAAGCTGCTTTGGAGTGTCAGATTGCTTTGATATGTGGAGTATATGACCTCTGTGCATGTCACTTATCTGTAGAAGCCCTATCCAAATATCACCCAAATTTTGTGAAAAATCTGACTTACTTTAAATTGCTGTTTTATGAGGTAGTAACTGAGCAGAGCCTACTCCCCAGCAAATTAGAACCCTGGCTTGAAGTCCCTTGGGTCAGAAACTGTACAAACTGAAACTGGATTAGTTGGTAGCATCAAGGCTTTAAACTGTCGAGTACCTGAATCAGTGATACTCATACAGGATTGGTTCTTGTTGGCCTATGGAGAGCATCACAACAGTATAAAGCCCAAACAGTTATCTTCAAAATGGACTAACATCCCTTTTACAGATTACAGGAAAGCTGTTGGGAAGGTTGGCTTGAGCTGAAGCACAAACTGATGGCCACACTGAGGCCTTGTTGAGTACTGTCCTTTCTGGATATGCTTGTTTTCATCTGGTTTGTCCAAGAGTGCCTACCAATATTAACAGCCAGTTACATAACAAGTAACCTGTAAGATACATTCTTTTTCCTTCCTCTTCTTCATCCCCCCCCTCCCCACCTTCCTTTCTCAGAAGAAAAAAGAGTTCTCTTGTGCCAGTGTTACAAGGAAAGGGGGATATGCCCAAGCTTATTTCTATTTTTTAAAGTAGTAAGCACTTTTGCCCTGTGCAATAGTTTTTAAAGGAGATACAGAATGTTTTTAGTGCTGTTTCTGAAAGGGCATGACATTTTAGCAGAATCTGGTGACTTGCTGCCTGAGGTTCTATAAGCTGTTTGGAGTTCTATTTTGGATAAAATCTTAATATTTTCATATTGATTGCTTCTAAGAGTTTTAATGAGTATGTAACATACAGTTAGTAGAGAGAATCTGCTGTTTGGAAAAACCTAGCAGTGCAATAGCCATGTTAAACAAACATAAACAACATTTGTGGGATCAGCTGCACACTCCACCCCAAAAAGTGACAGTGATTAAGAAACAGTGTGTTCTTACAGCCTAATAATAACTTATTAAAAAATAAAAGAAAATTATACTTGGCCATAGCACAGTACATGAAATCTGTTCAGAGGGCTTCAGAGAGGAAGAGGGATGTTCTGTAGAAGTTCTGAAATGCAGGCACTCACTCTTGCTCTTACAGCCTTGGCCTGGGAGTCCTGTCCTCTTTGGGTACTTCTGCTGGCAGTAGTGGTGAGACTCCAGCATGGAGCAGGTTGGCAGTGTGCATCTGGGGAAGGCTTGCCATGAAAGGTGGAAGATTGTCAAGATAACAGCATGGCTGTGGGGAGCTGGGAGGTCATTTCATGGTTCATCCATGCTTGGGGCACCAAAGGAACAATCCAGTCTTACCAGAAATTTCCTACACAGTGTCCAGTGTTGATGTTAAGCATTTTATTTATTGGACTTTGATTTCACAGTTTCAAATAAACCAGATTTCTAACTTTCTCTTAGGTGTGTGTGCTAATGATTGATGATGTCCGTCCCCTTCCCCCTTTAAATACATTCAGAGAACTTTATGTGAACATTTCTTTTGGTTCAAAATGGCTGCTGAGAGAGACAAGAAGAAAGTAAAAGAAGGTAAGACCTAGAACTTATATCTAGATGCTTTAGGTAGACCTTAGTGCATTATAATATTTATTAATCTCAAATACTGATAGCTGCATATTTTCCTAGAGACTGATAATTCGCAAATCTTGGTTCTAATTTGCTATCACAAAATTTTTCTGCTCTCATTAAGTGGGCACTGTAGAAATTAAAACCAGGTGAGATTTGAGATGTGAAAGTGGTGACTGAGGACACAATATAGTTGTGATTTTCAGGAAAGCCAGGGAACTCGAAAACAGCCAAGGTAAGAATCAGTGGCTTTCACTAAATTAGGCTTTTGCTGTAGGCTTCTCACAGGGGAACTAATTTGGTTAGAAAGTGTTAGTCTGGAAAGACACTGTACTTGTTTCTTACAGGACTGAACAAACCCCAAATCTGCATGTATTCAGCTTCTGAAATGTGTTGGTCTGGAGAAGTTGTCCATGTTTGAACAGTACTTTGTTGTGGTGGCTTGAGTTCTGTGCTTGTGAAACAGCGATAACTTGCTACTTGAATATGTGGTAGGAAGGATTATTATTATTATCATCATTATTATTATCATCATTATCATCATTATTATTATTATCATTATTATTATTATGTGACTTGGTCATGTTGCTTCTGTGTACGCTCATGTGCTGGGAGTTGAGTTTATGTTGTTTGGTAAACCGAGATTTTGGAAGGGGCCAATAACCAAAACACCTTTGGGATGGGTTTTCAGTACTGTGTCCTTGTGTGGAATGCTACCTACCTTCACTGGCACATCAAAGTTTTTTTCCCTTCAGTGTTTAAAGTTCAGAACAGTTCAGAGGCTTGTTTACAGGTAGCTTATAACAGGTAGCTGTTGAGTGTGATTTTTGGGTGTGCAATTCTTAACAAAATTATCTATAAAACCTATGATTCTACTGCAGCTGCCTGTGCCATTTTCAAACATATGTCTCAAACTTGATTGTGGACACCTTTTTGTAGGAAAGATATTTGATGCTAAGTAGCAAAGTACAGATTTCAAAAGTTGCAATCTAATAGGAAGGGGAAAAAAAGACCAAAAAAAAAAACCCTTAACAAAATGAAAACATTCATGGCTTTTTTTTTAAAGCAGGAGACTTTTCACTCCCATGCAATATGTATATGAAAAGGACAAATTGAGCAGCTTGTGATAAAGTCAGGGTAAGTAGAAGTCTCAAGCATCTTTGCAGGTATCATTCTCATTTTGTCTGCTTGTCCATTATGTGGGAGTGAGAGCAGTTCCTGCCATCCTTGAAGGCTGAGACTGGTAGGTGGTGTGTGCATTGAGCCGCACCAAGCGAGCCAGGATGGGACAGGTGACAGTGTGTGTCATGTAAAACCATCAGGCATGAGCACTTCTGGAGAAAGATCTGACTGCTTGTGTTATCAGAGTCAGTGTCAATTTGGCTTATGATCTGTTTGGAAATGAAAAAACACTAAATTTTGAAGGAAGTGAGAAGTCTGTAAAGCAGCATCACTGTCCATTTGCTGCCCAGGGGTGAGAGGGCCTTGCTAGGAACGCACCTGCTCACTGGTTCTGGTCTGGTCTGCCTCTGACTGGCAGCTGCTCTGTGAATGGCTGAAGAGGGATGCACACTTATGGATGGATGGGAAAATGCCAAGATAACACCTCAGGCACAGTCAAGTATTGTTAATAAACCTAGCAGAAGAGAGATTACAAAAAAGCACCATAGATTTTTAGTTACTCTTTGCAGAAAAACAGTCAAAGGGGTGAGAAATTCCTCTGGCAGTTTCCAGTCTGTGCTGAGATGTGGAGGGCAGTCTCTGGTGGGCTGGGCTCATTGGCTGTGCTGTCACACAAAGGGTTTGCCAGCAGTGTCACCTTTTAGTAAAGGTGATGCAGAAAGGATGCTGTTGGAGCTTCTGGGAAATACTAACTTGGGGCACTTTGGCACTTTTTTTGTGTGTTTCATGTTGTTATGAAACCATTTCCAGGTCATGAAGGACAAGTGCCCTTAGCAACTTAATTAAATAAGACATTTGCATATCAAATAAACACAGTGTAATCCATCTGCCACAGGACTGACATACACTATGCTAGAGAACAAGGGCTGAGTTACAAGTTTTTCAGAGCTCTGTCTCCTCTCCTGATCTGCTTAAAGCATTAGGGTTGCAAGGGCATTACTTGCCCCAAACCAAGTCGTTACTTTTGAAGGTGCTGTCAGTCTGCTGTATGTGTGGACGTGCCTGTGCTCGAGTTCTGTCTGATTAATGCTGCTGTACAGGATCCTCAGCAAACCTGTCATTTAACCCAACTTGTTAATGGAGAAAAGCTGTTGGGCAGCATTGGTGTACAAAAGAACCATTATCATATGTGAAGAACTGGAGTGCTGGGACTTCATACAACAACATCACGATTTAGAAACATGCATGGATAAAGGTCAGCCAGCATAGATCAACCCTGCCCACTGCTGCTCAAAGCCAGTGGTAGCCTTGGCACAAAGAGAGGGTGAAGTGTGGCCACCCGTGCATTCAGTGTGGGATGGTGCAGAACCAGTGCTGGGGTCGGGGCTGTGAGGTTGCGTAGGAACGAGTGTGACTGGGACAGGAAGACAGTTTTGGGTTGAACATGAGCACTTCAACTCAGGAGAGGTTTGTGGGGTGGCTGCAGCTGGGACAAAGGGGCTGCCACCCACCAGCATAGCCCAGTGCTGGGCAGTCATTTTAGGAACCTGGCAAAAGCCCACCTAACAAGGATGGGGCTGCTGCTGGGTCAGAGCATGGAGTGGTGTTTAGAAGTGGAGTGGCAGCTCCCCATTAGACACAGCCCAAGGGATGGCAGCTGTAGGTGAACTCCCAGAACATCTCTGTGAGGGCAGGTGGCTGTGCCTCACACTCTGCAGTGTGTTTGGGAAGGCCTGGGTTTTGCTGAGTGTAACCTTGACCAGGTCCCTGCAGAAGTGAGGAGTGTGAAGAGGATCTGGGGTCCCTGGATGCTGGGGGGCTATGGGAGTGGGAATGGGGGAGCCTCTCCAGAGCCCCTCTGAGCATGAGACCCAGCTGGCTGGTGCTGCTGCACTGAAGGGGCTGGGCCTGCCAGGCCCATGAAGTCTTGAACTGAGCACAGGTCCATCTCACAAGTGATCCTGCTGCCACTGGGTTCTTCTGATGCCTTTCCTGTTCTTTAACAGGTGCATTAGAAAGCTTGGATCAGAGGCTTTCTAATGAAAATCATTCATCCGAGAAATAAAATGTCAAATATTTTTAAAATGTAATATTTAAAAAAGAATCTCATACAAATATTCAAAGAATTGCACATGCAGTTTTGAATGCTTCCATTTGGGAGCGGAGGGGGAACCCAGAACAGCAGCAGCAGCAATAAAAACCTCTTAATAGTGCAAGGCTCCTGGGGAAACAGAGCTTAGCAAAAGGATGTATTAAAAAAAAAAAAAAAAAGAAGAAAAAAAGTCATTTTCTCAGAGCAGATGCTTCCTACTGTTTCTGTTGCCCTAAGCCACATGTTTCTCTGGGGCAATGAGGTCAACTGTCAGAAATACCCAAAAATCTGCAGTTTGTATCCCATTTCTGTCTGGTTTTGGAGTAGGTGGAAGAGAAATGGTAACTGTCTGCCAGGTTTCTGTTAATTGCCTAAAACTTTTGCTTTGTACTACTTTGTGACTGAACGTTCTTAGATCTTTTTGTGGTTCTGCTGGAGTATTTGTATCGTGCTGAGAAATACAAATTTCTCTTTGGGAAATCTGCAGCCATAAAACCTTCTAAATACAGTGACATTACTATTAGAAGATGTTTAGCTGGTGAGGCCAGCTCCCTGTTCCTTCACTGTGGGTGGAAGGAGGTGGATTCTTAAGGGATTAAGAGGGCAAAAATTTAAACAGGCGGCTTTAGACAAAGGAATTCACAAACCCTGTAAGCGGATCCAGCCAAGAGAGGAGGGGTGAGCTGTGCTGGGAGTGTGTTAGTGACAAGTCCTGACCAGGGTGATAAACCCTGCAAGAGTGAATTACTGAGTTTTTCTTCCCTCCTCCCCTTTCCTCCATACAGCTAAATGAAAACATACTGGTTTTTTATTCTGCTTGTGTAAGTCACCTGCAAGGGAGAAGCAGAATGTCGGGGTCAGGCATCCAGTCAAGGCTGAGCCCAGGCACATCCCTGCCTCAGTTTACATCCATTTTCTTTCCAACAGGAGGTGGTTGTCCCCAGGTGGTTGCACACCAAACAACCCAACATTGCTGTAATTGGAGTGAGGGGCACTGTGCCCTGGTGGTCACAGGTGGGGACAGGATGGTGCTGTGGGGAGCTGGGGCTGGATCCTGTCTGTGCACCTGGACTCCTTGCCAGTCTTCCCAGGCTGGCCCCCACTACCAGATTAAAAATGGTGCTGACATCCAGTGTTGTTGATCAGATGTTAACACACTCATTTGCTTTTCCATCCCCTTCTGAATTAAGGCAATAATGCTGAATTTGCTGTTATTCATGATAATTTTAGGTCTGCACGAGAGTTCTTTGAAAACCAGGGTTTTCTCAAAAAAATCTTAAAACTATTCACTTCTTTTTCATAAAGGCTGAAACCTTGAGAGTGTGTCTGAGCCTGTGTGCCTGTGTCTGATTCACCTCTTGAAATACCCAGTTAAATGAACTTTTTACATTGCTGGTGACAAAAATGATCACTGTGGATTTGACTGATTTCCATGCCAACAATTTAATATATCCATACATCTCCCTGATGTCAGGTATCCTTCTCAAAGAGCATTCAAAAGTGACATTGCTGGTTTAGGTACTGGAGAATTACATTCTTGGGGCAGCCCTGAGTACTTTTTGATGGGCACCTGCAGGAGGAAATAAATTTACAGAAAGTGAGAGAGACTTAAGCTTGTGCAGCTTTGATCTTGAGAATGAAGTGGCACAGCAAATAGAGCTCGAGCTGTAGAAAAGTGCTAGCTTTAAATAAAAACAACAGGAAAATAAAAATCCCAAGGCAGCTGCATTCCTTCTAAATCAAAAGCAGCTGAAATATAATTCCCCTTGTGCTGTGATGCCACCTATGGGATTTCTGTGGGGAACACAACCCTGGCCACAGTGTTTAGATTTTTAATCTTAGGGTTGAAGGTTTATTTTAAAACCACAAGAGCACAATGTCCTCCTGAGTCTATAAAAATAAATGTTTCCCACACTGTACTTAGCTATTTCTGTGCTGAATTTCAGGAAAGTCAAATTCCTTCTCAGAAACTTTGGTGCACTGCTGTCAGCAAACACAGACCTGAGCCCCACACCTCATACACTTCCTGCCCACAAAGGCATTTCTGAAATGCTTAGTGCATACTAGATTTGCCTTGTAAAAAAACCATCAAAGTAACAGGATCTATGAAAAATCTTGGGAGTTACAGAAGACATTACAGCAGTGATTTTGAACCTGTGAAATTGATACATGTTTTGGAGAGTAGAGGATTTCTGTATTAAAGGATTAGCATTTTGAAGCTATAATTAAATGTAAACTTAAAAAATAGATTTGAAACTTTAATGCAAGTAGTCTTAAACTCTAGACAGGTCATCTGAGTGTTAAATATTCAAAGCAGAGACATCTGGGTTATGGCTGCAAGTCTTTTGCTAACCTGTGTATTTTGGGCAAGACCTTTCATTTCACAACACAGAAAAGCCCATAATGTATGAGGAAAGGTGTGTACTCTTCAGGAATAAGTAATCATGTAGAGAATGCATTTTCAACTCACTTTATTCTTTTCAAACACAGAACTGTTGTCACTAAATTGTGGGTTGAATTCCCCAAGTGAAACAGAGAGCTCTTACTCAAGTGAGGAGGACTGCTGGATATTCAGCCACTTTTATCCTGACAGAGAGGGATTGGACAAATTCAGCCTTCTTGCTGATTGAGTGCCATTTTTTTTTTTTTTTGAGGTTGTCAAATGCTTCCTTGGTGGATGCAGCACAGCACTGTGGGATGGCTGCAAGTGTGAAAATGCACAAAGAAAACATTTCAAAGATATTTGGTATTTATTGTGATAAATATACGCAAGAGGAATTTTTTTCACAATGAGGACAGACATTGGAATAATCTCCCCAGGGAAGTGGTGGAGTCCCCAACATTGGACACTTCTAAGGTTGAGCTGGACTGGGTGCTGGGCCATCTTCTTTACACTGTGCTTTTCCAGGTAAGGTTGGACCAGGTGATGCTTAAAGTCCTTTCCAAGCTGATACTCTGTGATTCTGTGGTACGTGTTGCTGCAATGGAATTAATGATCTGGAATTCTCTTGCAAAGAGAAAAGATGTCATGGAATTCAAATTCAGATACTGGAAATGAGGACATTTTAAAAGTGCAAGGTAAACCAGCAAAATGGTTAGCATGTGTAGTGGTACTTTTCAGCTACTCAAGGTTTTATTACAGAACTACAGCATTGTTGAGGTGGGAAGAGACCATTTCAGACCATCTAACCCAACCTCTTGCTCAGGCAGAGCCACCTAGAGCCCAGGAGTGTCCCCCATCGTGTCTTGAGGATCTTCAAGGATGGGAGATAGGCTTGGCCTCTCTGGGCAACCTGTGCCAAACACTGGTTTAACCAATCTCACAGTAAAAGTGATGTCCAGATGGAGTTTGAGGTTTCCTATTTGTACCCACTGCCTCTTGTCCTGCCAGCAGGCTCTGCCCTTCAGAACCCTTCCAGATTATGAATGTGTCCTTGGAAAAAAGGCATCTGTCAGTAACAAAGTTGTTAAAAGTCTACTGCAGTAGGCAGTAGAAATGTACTGAAGATCAGGAGCAGCTGCACATCAATTTACTAAGAATAAATGTTCCTGCTATGGTCTGGTATGAACCTTTTCCTCTGCTGTTGAAAAATGAAGTAACACAGGATGGCACAGTTGCTACATCCATGCTGCCAGTGCCTTTCTCTTCACTTGGATGAGTTGATGGCTGATGTACAGCACTGCTCTGCAAAGGAAACTCGGGTGAGCTATTCAGTTTGGGAAACTTGGCAGTGGGAACGAGTACTGAACAATTGTTTCATTTCCAGAGTTTAGTCCAGTGATGTTAACTCAGTCTGCTTATAATTGTGTGTATTTGCTATTTATTTACTTGTCAAGTGCAAGTGTGAGTGTGCTGCTTCTAATTCTGAAACAGAAAATGAACACAAGGTGTGATGGGTCACGAGTGACACCTTCAGAGCAAGAAAGGGCCACAATAATGGTGAGCATCCTGTGTTTGTGTGCTATACATGCCCTCAGTGCAGCAACAATGATGTGAAAAGTTCAAAGAGCATTTCTGAGGCTCCAGCCCTTGCTCACACCCATGTTTGCCTCTAAAGTTTTTTTAAACACTTGCCAAGAAAAACTTCTCCACATGAACACAACAGATGCATGTTACCAGATTGTAATCAGGCCCTTGCCTCATTGATTATGCTTAACCTTGACTAAAAAGCCTTCTCAGAATAATGAAAAGCATCTCAGTTTGGTGCATTGCTGTTGTTGCAATCTGGACTGTGTTAACTGCCTTGCCATCACAACTGGCTGACCTGGGAGAAGGGTAGCTCAGCTCCTCACCACAGGCCACAGCTTTGCCTGCTCTGTTCCCAGACCTGCAATCTGCTGCTGTGGTCACTCACCAGTGCTGCCTCACTCTGCCATCTGCCAGAGCAGGGCTGGGAAGTCTGGGCTTGAGGTTGGTTGTGGTGGCACACCCCTGTTACATCACTCATGGATGAAAATAGTTTCCACCTCTCTTTTCTGCTCGTCTTTGCAATAAGCATTCTGTTATATGGTTTCATTCCTCTGACTTTTCCTGCCTGCATGGTTTCTCCTGTTGAAATCCTCTAAAGACAGAAAGGCTTTATTTTTTTTCTGCTTTGGAAATGTGTATTTCCATTTTTCACATCTTCTCTGACTCATCTGGGCCTTGAGTGAGGGCTTAAAGCTTTGGGGCATGGACACAGTAAGTCCAGCACGACGGGCATGAGCAGCACTTAGAAAAGTACTGCAGCCACAAGCTGCTGATCCAGAGTTGCCACTTCAAGCCTGTTAGAGAAGCAAAATGCACAACCTGTCAGATTTAAGACATGCACAGAGAATGTGTGTATGACAACACTTGTTTTCCAGCATAAAAGCCAGCCAGCTGCTTGCTGTATCCTGTTTTCTGGCCAAGACACATCCCTGCTTCTGATCTGGATGAAGCCGGTGGTGCCCACAGCCAGTGCTAATGACAGTACAGCCACAGCCTTGCTGGCAGCAGCTCAGTTGCTGTGTGGAGTTAATGGCTGCAAATATTTAAATGACTCTGTTCTGCCAGAGGCCCTGGATGTGATGCAGTAGTCATGGTTGCTGGCTGCTTCTGCCTCATGCCAGCAGTGGCACTGATACTCAAAGGCTGCTCTGACTGCCCTGAGCAGGAGGCACCAGAGTGTTGCTGACTCAGTGGAAAAGGAACTGCTGCTGGTGGATGCACCTGAGAGTGAAACCATCCAGAGTTATCTTTTTACCCTTTTTGTATGCTTACAGCCACACAACACCAGGTATAAATTATGTAAGAAGTTGGCTTGATCCTGCATCTTTGATTGCCGTTTGTACTTGAAATTCAGACTTTAAAGTATTAACTCCCCCTATTTGGATTCTTTACTAAAATAAATGGCTAAATTCTCTCCAATGGCCAAACGTGCTCTTCCTGAAGAGGCTGATATGGAATCTGATACAGGGCACTGTGATACAAACATATTTATATGCATATACATATCTGTATCTTCTGTATATATGTGTATGCATGCATATATGTGCATGTGAGTATATCTTTATTTCTATTTACTGAATGTTACTGCAGCTCAAAAATTGGCTAAAAAGTAAATTTATACACCAAACAGCAGTAACAACCCATCCACTTGTTCCACTGTCAGCAAACAGTGCAGATTTGCAGAACACCAAGCTGATGAGCAGGCTCTAGTTTGAAGCCTGCCACATTAGCACTGGTGAGAACTCCTGTTCTGCTGTAGATCATAACCCACTGATTAAATCATTTAACCCCCTAGGACTATTCAGCAGTGCTGTAGAGGAATGCTGGCTTAGAAGGAGAATCAGAACTGGATAAAACAGATTGAAAACCTTTGCACATCTTGCAGCTCATGCTGAGAACTGAGGACAAAGAAGCAAATTGAGAAACGTTGCCAAGCACAACAGAAAGCATTTGCAAAAACACAAGGGTGGCTCTTTACAGCAAGAATCTGTGGGATTATTAAGTATTGTCAGAGTTACAGGACCATCAACAGCCTTTGGCTCAGGTTGCTCTCCTTACCGGACTTGGCCAAAGGAAGCAGAATCCAGCCTTGAGGAAGACAAATCGAGAACCATTTTGGGGGCAAGTATGGATTTATTCTATGTTAAGAAAGGACTAAGATCTAATTAACAAGTATCTGTTAATACAACAAGTTTGAAAGTAATTTATAGGTTCATAGATGTGTTTGATATATATACATATATATCCACACACACCTATATAAAATAATTGGAATTGTTCTCCTACATATGATAATCTAATGAAAAATTTAACATTAACAATCTTTCTTAGTTAAATGATGATGAGGTTACTGCACTGTGTCATGGGTTCTTGCATCTCCAGGGAAAGCTGTCCTTTATTTTTTATTGTCCTTTAGGTCCTAGGAACTGAAAGGCAAAAAAATCCTTTTGCCTTAGTTCACTGTTGCCTCAGAAGAGCATCTGGTTCAACCTTTTTGTTCTTCGTTTAGCAGCATGTCCAGTCATATCTTGAAAACCTCCAGTTGTGGAGACTGCACCATGTCCCTGGGGAGTTTGTTCCAAGGATTTGTTGTTATCACTGTGAAAAATGTCTTTCTTATATTGAGATGAAATGCTCACACTTTTTTCCATTAAGCAGTACATGTAGAAAGTCCATTAAAATGAAGAAAGGTTTTGGGCAATTATGTTTCCCCAACTTTTAAAGTAAGCACTTTTGTTTTAAATATTGGTCATACACAGTTGGCCTTCCATAATGCAAATGTTGCATTCAATTTGTATAGAATTATAGTTTCAAATACAACTGAAATCTTCAGCTCTGTGGTATTAATTAGCAAAAGCTGATTTACTACTTCATGCTAGAAGTGTATCCTTTTGGCTCTAGTTGTGGTTATTTGAGACAAACAAACCTGCTAGGGCTTGGAAACGTTTTTCTCAGAGAGTTTTTGTTTATGGGCTAAGACTCTCTTTGGCTTATGCAATGGGCTCTGCAAAAGTCTGCAGCCCAGAGAGGATTGGGAGAGAGTACAAAACAAGCAGTGCCCAAACATGCACATGGGAGGCAGATGTACATGGTAGGTGCAGCCACTTTTAGCAGGTGAAATAGTTACGTGCAGATGTCACCTTCACTAGTGCTCCACATGGAGCACTGGAGCCACTGCTCTCACTGTACAAAGAATTTGGAGGAAGTTGTAATCAGGTCTTGACAGATCCCTGACAGATCCATCTTTTTTCCCCTCAATGTTACTTTTTTCTTTTTGGGATTCACCTGACTATAGTATCACCTTACAGTCCAGACCTCAGATATGACACTTAGGCCACAATCTTACAGAGCATTCACATATTTGTAATTGCTCATTTAAATGCTCCCAGGGCTTCCTAGGAATAGAGGTGGTGGGGAAAAGTTTTGAAATGTTCTTTGTTATGTGTAAAAGGAAGAGCTGGAAAAGTGTCATAAAACTCAGCAAAGGTGTATAAATAATGTTTTACCTTTGAACTGAGAGACACATGTGCAAATAAATCTCTAAGTTATGACACTGGATAAAGCAGCATAAAAATAGAGCACGGGAGAGGAGCAGGGCTAGGAAATGACACTGCAGCTCCCAGGGAGATTTCGTGCCCTCTCACAGAACTGACTGTTTCTCACCTCTGAAAGTCAGAGATCCCAGCCCCTGCTGGACTCAGAACTCAGCTAGAAATCTCTTGCTTTTACTTGTCCTGGTGTTTGTCCCTGTGGCTGATCCTTCCCTGGGGGTGCACGAAGAGGCACCGCTGGCATCTCCTCTTCCGTGCCACCCCGCTGGGAAGAGCCAAGGCAAGCACAGTGAAAGAGGACTGAGGCATCTCTCTGGAGCCACTTACTGCCATTAACTCCAGCTCTCAGCAGAGAAGCAAATAATGGTTTGTAAATGTTTCATCTGGGGCCTGTTATAAAAGCAACAAACAGGCTTGTGCTCCTTTGAAGTGCCCTGGTGCGGTCTCCATTCTTTCTAAGTGAACCCAGATTTCCACACAGATGGTGACAGAAGATCATTAGCACTTTTATGGAAAACTCCTCTGAAACCTGTATCAAATTTGTCCCCTTTAGGTTCAAATTTCCTAAGTTGCAATTAAGACTGGGCTTGGTTTCTTCCATTTTTTATCCCAGTTCAACTGAATTCAAACCCCACAAGTTAATAGTTTCTTCATTCCTTTGAGGTAGGCCCAAGGTCTTGAGAAAACCAGAAAATACTCAAGTGCTTTTGTTCATCCAGGAAAAAGAACTTAAGCCCTGTACACTCTGAATGCTGGACTTCTGTTTAACAATTTAGTATTCTATGAAATCTCATTGGTTCTTTACATATTTAACATAACCTCTAAAAACCTTCATTCTTTTAGCAAATACTGGATACTCACATATGAATTAAAGAATTTCTGGGCTTAAATTCTTCTTCTCTAGATTCATCATACAAATTAAGGCAACCTTTTTGTTATAGTTTCTCACTGTAGAAAATTTTGACAGGTGTATAAAAGTAAATTCACTGCATATTCTGTTCCCCATATTCTGTTTTAAAGCTCTTTTCTAAGTTTTCCAGTGTGGTGCATAGATATACATACAGACATACATACACACACATATAGATTAAGACATTTATAATTCCTTTCTTTTTAGTAGGCATCAGTTTTGCTTCAGCTGAATGCTAAGCAAGCTAACAGGCAACGTGTTGAAGAGACACTTGCTAATGATTTGGAAAAAATAAACCATCTGAATTGTTTGCAGTTTCTGAGGAGATCATCTGAGCCATTTCAGTTCAAAAGCTTTTCAAAAATGCTTTCACTATATTCCTGTGTCCAAGTCTAAAGAATCTACATAACAAATTTCAGAAACAGATGGATTATCAACATATTCAACAAGTTTTTAGTTTCAAGGCTTGGATGATTATGTGCATGAGTCTTCCTCAAGGTATTTGGCAAGAACACTTTCACCCTTGAGACACCCTCCTGAAATCTATTTGGGAAAATTATCTGTGTGAGTCACAAATGTATGTAAGTGCAGTTAAGTACTCAAATAAGTACTTATTTGGGAGAGAAAGGAATATATATACTGTCTTGCTGAATTCTATAAAATGACATGCATTCTACACAAGGACATGACACAAGTGTTTATTAAAATAAAAAGCTTTAATACTTTTGCATTTAAACGATTTAGCAGAAAATAATTGCTACAAACATGCTACAACATACATGTTCAAAAAGTTTTCAGTGCTTTCTTTCAAAGTTCAGCATTTTGGCAAAAATAAGTTTTTCTGTATATACTTCAAAAGTTGGCTATCATAATACTGATATAAAATACTTCATGTAGACTAAGGTCAGGTGCATAAAATACAATAAGTAATAAAACATACTGTTTGTATAAACATTTAAAGTATAAATTTCATTAGATAACATGCAAATACTGCAATATTTTAAATGGCACTTAAATATAGATACTGAGATTCTTTATAATTTTGCATCCAAGATGAGATTCTGAAATGTACAAAACTATAAAAAGAACACATCTCTTCACTGAAGTCAGGTACTAGCATAGAGCTTGATTGTCATTTTACAAGCAGTGAGCCCAATGTCCTGCAAGTCTTTACTAGTCCAAGTAAAGGCATCTACTGAAATAGGCCCAGGGCTAGTTAGTTTTCTTCATAATAAAATATGAAAGCATATTTACATGAGAATAAACTCTCAAATTTTTGGTAAGGTAATTAAGTAGCAGCAATCTGTTTCTTCCAAAAATGATGTTTAAAATAGGTGCATGCTTTTGTTGTCACTGATATGCATCTGAATAATATAAAGTTAGCATTCTTCAGTAAACTCAAAACACTGTTTAGCTCATTGCTGAAAAAAACCCTTTAAGATCCCTTCTCGCAAAAATCATAAATCCGTAATGTCAGAACCTTCCAGAGCATACTTATGTTTCCAAGATCCATGGAAAACAATCTAATTGTGCTCACACAGTCATCTGACTAGTTAGGAATACGAGAATCATCTTTTCACATTATTCAAATACTTTCAGTTCTTCATTGAAAAACCTAAGTCCATCAAATCTTGCACATTTTTTGTTTGCTGGTTCAGCGATCAACAGCTCCAAATGTCCTTCAGAATACAAAAGCCCCAATCCTCATGCATATTGTCCAAGCAGTTACATGTCAGGTATCAATGCTGATGATAAGGTGAACAGAAGGCTTATGAACAGGGAGTGCAGAGCAGGCACCACTTGAACAGAAGGAGAAGAAATGCTAAAGGAAACTTGTACTTGAGATGCAATTAGAGCTGACAGTGGCACGTGTGATGCTAATGTTGGGCTGTCTGAATTTATCAGCGACTCAATCTTTTCTGCTTCTTTGTTGCAGGCTTCAATCTACAGGGGAAAAAAAAAAGTTACTATTTCTCTTCTTACCATGGAAAATGCCAATGCAAAAATACTCCTAGCAGCATGTAAGATTTAAATAACTTTTGGGAGGACTTCTTGGAAAACATTGGAGGTCTCATCATGGACTTTGGCACTATGAAAACTCTCGTGGAAGCCCTGGGTAGTAGAAAAGGAAAAGGAAGGAACCTATATACAAGTTATCATGTGTTTTGAATGTTGATGTAAAAAGCTCACAGTACTTACTAAAGTAAGTACCTCTAAAACTGAGCACTTCCTTCCTGATTGACCAGCTTACTGCCTTGAAGTCTGCAGCAGTGGAAAAAATCAGGGTTTTCTCCTTATTGGGCTTTTTCCTCCACATCAGAGAAAACTGATTTCTTTTATGGGAAAGGAAGAGAAGAATGGAAGTAATAGAACCTGAGAAACCCCAGGTTTCCATTCCCCCACTGACATGATGAGAATAACAAATTTCCATTAGAAAATTCAGTTTTTCCACTTTACTTTCTACTGCACTCCAGAAATGAATTTAGTACTGAGTCTCTTTAAAAGCATTGGAAGCTGCATTCAGTGAAGCTTAAGCTTGACAAACTTAATATCTGGATGTCCAAAGCTTTGAAAGTTGAGGATTGTCTAGCTCAGCAATGGGTGCCACCAGTGAGGTGAGCAGTGGTGGCCTCTGATTTCAGAACCCTCCTCTCCCCAGGACTCTGGCAGCACCTGCTGCACATGGAGTGAGAGCTGACCAGGCTGGCAAGGCTCAAGGCCTTCTTTCCTAAGTCCTGGTAATATTTTGGGCCATTTCTGCTAGAGAAGGAGACAGAAGCTGAAGCAGAGTTGGACATAACAGGGCATGGGCAATCAAAGCATACACAATAAATCTGCCTGAGAAACAAGTCCCATTGTACATGGGCAAAAGTGAAGCAAATTCATGCTGGGTAAACAAAATAATGATGTGGTTTACCTGCAGTGGTTTGGGGTTCTGATCCACAGGGATGATGAGAATCACAATTTCAGATTCTATGCTTAAGTACCCAAACACATCACACTGTGGCACTGACACATGCAGGCGGATTTTTTCAAGTATGTCAAGTACTGTTATTGGCTTTTTATTTGTTACCTGGAAGAAAATAAACAACTCTGTGGGTGATGTGATATTATGGAAAATTCTCCTCTGCAGTTTTAACAACATGATATCGTGCCAGAAGTTTTGTTTCAGCCATTAAACTGTTCTAAACTCTACCTGCTAGCAAAAGACCTAAAGGATTCAATGCTTCTGAAACATCATTGTAACAAATGGTAAGAGAACATGAAAACCAAAAAAGAGAACATGAAAAGTAAGAGAAATGGTAAGAGAACATGAAAACCAAAACCAAAAAAGGTGAAGGAGAGAAAGGGGGAAAATGAGGCAGAGCAGCCCTCCCAGCTGGCACTGCTGTACCACCACAGAACCTGTTCCAAGAGCCACCAGAAATGCAGAGCTGTGGCTTTGTGAGGACAGATGTACATAGGGGAACATGTGAAGTTTTAAGATCAGTACATAACCACCAGGTAAATAGATTTTGCTCTGTTCTGCTGCCTGTATCTGACAAACAATAATTTGATTGTAGATGCTCAGTCTGTTTAAGGACTGCCACATCTTAAATGTTTTTTTCCAGATCACTTAGAGATGTGTTTTATGGATGTCTGTATAGACACCAACACAAATATTTCACTTGTGATTTCTGGTCATTCTGCTGTATTGTTTTCTAGCTTTAGCTGCAAGAAATCCATTCTGCTTATCCTACTGCAGTTTCATTTCTTTTAAGACCACTGGTACAGGACCTTAGCAAGTGGAAATCTGGGAAATCCAAGTAGATTACATGAATCAAAGTGTCACACAACACTTCTTTTACCAGTTCTTTGAGGGATTTCCTGTCCATTAAAATCTAGTCTGTCATGCTGATTAATCAGCAAACCCTATTCAAACAGTCTGAAAAAGAGAAGCACAGAGGTACTTTATGAATGACTGGTAGTGTCAAACTTAGATTTTACTGTCTTAGTTTGGAACTCCAGTAGAACACAATTTTAGCAGATCTTTCATGTTTGTTTGCTCTGTGGAGATTGTGACTTTTCTTTCCTGTTTACAAAAAAACAGGCAGAGCAGTGGGGGGCAGAGAAGGAAAAATCAGATTTATAGAACTCTAGCATTGGAAGCAGTTTTTTCTCACATGAACCATCTGTCTGAACTAAGAGAGGCAGACATTACAATCCAGGTATTAGGGTGCTTAGTAGGTGAGAGGAGAGTAGTTATCACCAACTACTTGAGTAAGACCAATGCATTTCTTTAACTAGAAAGCCTTCTTCTAACAGAAACTAAAAATTCTTCTTCGCAGCCACGTGTGAATGTATGAACTGAGAAGCTGCAGCAGCCACTGTGCCCCCGGTACCATTAGAGAGGACAACTGGAAGACATTTCAGGATGCAGTCATGACCTAACACACACTGTTGTTACTCAGCAGAATTGCTCAACACACACACAGCACCTACAAACACACAATCTCTGAGATGAAATCAGTAGAATCAGAGATGCTGTTCCCATATAATTTGTCTGTTGTATTACAACTCACATAAACTGCAAACCCGAGTCTGCTTGTTTGTGCCCAATTCTGTTTTGCTTTGCATTGTAATTCAACTTGTATGTCTCAGATAAAGAAATAAAGGAAAATATGAACAGTATAAAGAAAAAAACCCAACATTCACACACTAACTACTGAAAAATAAAGGGTTTTATAACATGTTAACCTTTCAGGAGAAAGTGTACAGTAATTTGACTTTTCATGTACTATTTAACATTAGGCATGATTAAACAGTTTACCCTTGCAAAATTATCCAGCTTGTCTTTGTCATATAAGATTCTCAGCATTCCAGCACAGAGTGGACAGCAGGCTCCTATGTGAATAAAAAAAAAAATCTCAGAAATATAAAACAAGTAGTCTTTTCACCTTTAAGTAAGCAGGAATCAAAATCTGAATACTAACTGAGAATGAAAATAGCAAAACTACCAAAGCAAAGTATTTCAATTTGACAGCAGAATAGCACATTTCTAATATTTTTTAATGTTGAAAACTTTTATAATGCAAAAGCAATCACCTTTCAACACACACTTACTACTACCCACATGAAGCAACAAGATGAATTTTCATTCCTTTTCAGATCCTTCATTATTGTAAGCTAAAAACTGGAGGCACTGTGTGTACCACAAGCCAAGGTGTTGAATGGATGCATGCATCTCAGCTACAGAAATGATGGATTTCAAGGGCTGATACAGCCAGGACAGGACAGAAGCAATTATGCACATTGCAAGCATTAATTTCTCCATGTTGGAGCGTAGAACCTTTAGATAATAAGAGGGAAAAAGGGTTTGTCTGACAGATGTCATATTTCTCCTACTGTTTTTCCTCACATCTCAGAAACCAGAGGGGTAATATTTCAACTTTCTACCCATGCCTGTGTATTAAATTCACTCCCCGAGTTATTATAAATAATCCACATTCACAGAGTAACTTTTACAATACTAAATGTAACACCAAAGCACAAAGACCCTTGTTTCGAAGGGGGAAAATATAAATAAGGAAATAAGGAAAGTGAATAAAACTATTTCTTTTTAAGAACAGAGCTTTCCTTGCTCTATGTATTACCTGTGATTAGTTATTTTTTTATAAAGGAAGCATTTGTGAATACAATTAAAAACCAATTCAAACCAGCACACTGCCAAACTATCCCTACTGTTTTCCACAGTACTGTTGATGCCTTAGGATTTTAGCTTTTGTATTTTTCATACATTTGTAATCCTGCAATTCTTTAGTGTGTAACCCTAAGCTCCATATAGAGAGTGTTATCTACTGTTTCCCATTTGTTAGACAAAATAACTCCTCTCCACGTCTGAGACCCAAGGACATCTTACAGCCTCAGGCCCCAAGAAATGTAAACAAAAAGTGGGATGGGGGGGAAGGAAACTGGGGATAAAGGACTTCATTACCTGAAGCTGTAATTGGAAGATTAAACCCCAATATGCTAACGTACCAAACTTATAAAAGTACAAAATCCCATGACCCATTCTCCATTTTGGGTGTAGCCCCTGGGGGGGCTCTGTCTGCCCTAAATGTACCTTGAAGGCCCTTCAATAAATGGAACCACTTTTTTACTCTCCTAATTTGGTGTGGCTTCTGTTTTAGGTCCTAAGGGATAAGGCATCACTGTGAACACATATGGTGTTTTACTCTGTCTTCTAATTAAACTTTGCCCTTCTGGGAACACAGTGTTGATGACAGCTTTGCATTCCACTGTGGTATCTGCGCTGCCACTTCTGAGAAATCCCTCCGTGGGTTCCTAGGGACATCCTGGCCTGGACAGGGCAGAGCTCACCCGTTCCTCCCAACCCAGCCCAGCCGCAGGTCTCGGCTCTCTGGAGGCTGAAGGAGCTCGGCTCCCGCAGCCAGCGCCGTTCCAATCCCGCTTCACCCCTCTGAGTCCCGAGCCTGGCTCGTTCTAGCCTTAAGCAGGGATGGCCGCCTCGTGCTTTCTCTTCCACGTCTCCAACCCTTCTGGAAGATTCCACCTGCAGGCCGGGGCCCGGAGGCTCTGCCCTGCCGGCGGACGGACGCACCTGGGGCGATGAGCGGCCTGCAGCCCGCGGCGGCCAGCGGCGGGCACCGGACGAAGGCGCACTCGGAGTGGAAGCCGTGCTCGGAGAGCGCGCCCACGGCCTGGCACGGCCCGCGGTAATCCACGGCCACGCGCTGCGAGTAGGCGGCGCAGACGCTGCCGTAGCTGTCCCCGTCGTGGCCGCACACCGGCTCCGGGGACCTGCAGAAGGGCTGCAACACACGGCAGCGCCTCAGGCAGCGCCCGGCCCGCCAGGGAAAGCCGCGGCGCTTCGCTCTGAGGGAACGCGGCCAACGGGAATGCGCTGCTCGTGGTGCGGCGCTTTGCAAACAGCGGGAAATGCGGAGCGAACGGCCCGCCAGTTTATGAACGGGTCAGAAACGAAAAGGGTAAGCACTCGGAGAAGAGAAGGTGACAGAGAAATGCAGCTGGAGTCTGAGACACGTACAATAAAACACATTTCTGAAAACAACTTCTGTTCCGCGCTAACGCTTAAACAGATGACCGCATCGAAATTAACTTACGAACTTAAGGTCATTATAATGTCACTATGTACCAAAGCATCCTATGAGCAAAATTAATGTTTTAACTCATAAATTTATTAATTCGTCTTAGGCGCGGTTTTGTGCGCTTAAAATTTAGCGTGCACGCACATGTATATCTAACACGTTACTGAATATTTTTATATATTACTTTTATTTGTATATGTATTATTATATAAAACTAAATGCTTATGTTTACTTCAAAAGAATAAAATCCATTACTAGACACTTTGTCAAATCCAATAAACTTAAGCTTCTGAACACGGACAGAAGCAAATGGAATTGCTGACTCTCTGCAGACAAGGAGTGACCAAAGTTTTTGTCCAAAGTCTTTTGTAACAACACAACTCGTTCCATAATTTCTTGCTAAGGTTAGATATTTCATTAAACTAAGTGATATTTCAAGGAAGTCACCACGGTACAGCCTCTAAACCAGAAAGACAATCACAGTTCCTATGTTACATGCCTAAGCCAACAACAAAACAGAGGACAAACAAATCTGAGCACCCCAAGTAGCCTGAATTATCTCACAGCCATTTTCCCTATAAAAGCAAGAGTGAAAACCCCCAACCGGTATTGCAAAGAAAATACGTGAAGTTGAACATCCAGGAATGAAGAAGATTTTATAATTGTTGCTAGAACCATTTCCTACCTGGCATGGTCCTCGGTATGCTAAACTTTTCCCTTTTTGGTACAAAGTACACAAGTTAGTGTATTCCACATTGTCTGTGTCACAAACAGGATCCCGTGTCTGGTCACAATTTAACTGCCTTGGCACACATTCATGTTGGCTACATTCAAACTTTTCAAAACTGGTCAAGCAAACTTGTTTCTTTGGTATGCACCTGAAAAGAAATAATAAATTTCATATCATGTCACAGGATGTATTTAAGTCTGAATATACTCAGGGAAAATATTTTCAGTGAAATCTTCTCCAGTGTTTCGGAGCTAAGTGTGGTTCAGCAGAGCTGCAGGAAATACAAGGGATAAAACATTCTGAATAGCCCATTTCAGGTCTCATCACAAACCTGGAACAGTTTCACACCACATTTAGTCAATGTGAGTGAACACAACTACAGTTTCCACTAACGTTTCTTTTGCCAAGTATTTTTCACTGGATTCTTGAGAAAAGCTTGGACAAACTTCTTACCTACTCCCATGCTTTGTTTTGTAAATGACTGAGAAAAACTAGAAAAAAACATGAAAACAGTGAGCTGCAGGAGAAAAAGCTTCTATTGCAGAAGTCTAGTCTCAAGCTTTCTTTGGAAAACATGAAACAAATTACAAATATCTAGCTGGATTCTAGCTTTGTAAGTTCAGAATGTTGTACCACATCCCATCTTGGGAATGCGAACAGACAGAAAAGTCTCGTGTTTACACTTTTTTGGCCTCCATTCCTCTGCAGCCTTCACAGACAAGTACAGACGGATAAACAGCAGAAATTCTTTCCCCTTTGTATGAAACATGTGCCTTCTGTGGTCTTATCTGCAAAACATCTGGCATAGTCCCTGCAAGGCAGCCCTCTGCCAGAGAAATGCCAGCCAGTGCAGTCTGATCAACAGACTGATGCAAGGTCTCATGGCTCTTTTAAACAACCCCTCCTTCTAGGAATGACAGCAGTGCTGCTACCACTGGGCTATGCACAATACATCCTTTTCCCCTCTGAGTGCTGTGCTCCTATGCATTCCAGATATGCCTTTCATATTAGGGAAGACTCAGAAATTCTGAGATTTAAACCCTTTACAAAGCGGAATGTAAGATCCATTTAGATTTAAGCTACGTTGTCAAAGTGGCCCAAAAAAATGTATTGTGTACAGTCCTTTACTGAAACTACAAGCTGAGGTTCTAAGCATAATGGTGTTTTGAAAAACTGGAAAAGCTCCTTGTACCCTCAAAACTTCAAACATAAGAAGTAAAAAGTGTTTATCCACAATGCAGCTTTGAAATTCCAATTTTGAATGCCATAAATTTGAATTCCAATTTTGAATGCCATTACAGCTACAAAACTACAGTGTTTTCTCAGTATTTTTCTGCATCAAGGCATTTTAAGTGCAGAAAAAGAAAAAAAACACCCTAGAATTGCTACAATCAGATTTCATGAAAACACAGCATTACACAACTTATTTTGGTGGCTTTCTTTCAAAACAGAAAAATGCACAAATTCAAAGGAGACTGCAGTATTGCACAACACTAAGAAAATTGAACACAGAGACCAATATTATGAGCCACAGCCTTTGATCTCTGTAAGCAAGGTCAGATTCTCTTTTTGCCTGATGCTAGTACAAAGCATATTTTTCTTTAAATGTATTGGTCTATGCAGATTTTGCTTTTTCTGACACTGAAAAACCAGAGATTGCACATTGTTTTCACAAGATTTCAGTTAAGAAAAAAGAATTGTGAATGATATTTTCCTATTTTACAGACAAAAAGCACAGATCATTGACTGATTAAGCAAGACTGACTCCAAGTCTTGAATTCAGAAGTGGCTCTTCTTTGTCTACCACTAAGAGAAGGTGTGAAACAAAGTATTAAAATGGCACTTATTGCCATTTCAACAAAATCTGGTTCTCCCACTTTTGGAAGTGTACATCAAGTCTCTTACTGCTAAACTGAGATCTGCATAATGAATTTAATGAATACAGCACTACAAAAATGGAACCAAGAACTGGCTGTTATTACAGTCCAATATTACTATGATAAATAAAAAGTAGCTACTACTTCAAACAGTTATTTTTACTGGAATATCTCCAAAGTAGAATATTACTAGAATATTACTACAATATACAACACATTCAAAGAACACGTAAATCTGCTTTACGAGTAGAAGAAGCCAAAGAAAAGCTTAAAAACATCATCTTCTGCTTTTACCTTTGATTTTTATTACAAGGGTTTGGGTTGCAAGGATCCTTGGAAATACAGGATCCAAACTCAAACTGGTTGTCCTGGAGCCCGACGCAGCGAGCTATGCACGCGCTGGGGTACGTGCGCCCGTTCCGACCGCACACGGGTACAAACTGCTCCACACAGTTACATGGCAAACCTGCAGAAACAACACACACAACAGCAACGTGCTGCACACTCATCTCCTATGCCTGAACACACACAAGGGGTCACTGAGATATCTCTGCCTTCCAGCAAAGCCTCTTCACCCCTTCCCTCCCACCTGGCATTTGGCAATGCTGCAGCACACAGGCACTTAGCAGCAGTAGGAAGGGAAGTTTGTGCCCTGACTCCTTGCTGATTTTACTCAGCTTTCTCTGTTTTCCCCCTAAACTCTTTACCTCTTGTCCCCAGTGGCATTACTCTGTCTCTGCTTATTTTTACATATTGCTTGAGCTTTTATTTTTCAGTATTGATTTTTTTTTATTAAAGGTGTCTTTTCTGCAGTGCAGGTTGGACACGAGAGAAACAAATACTTAAAAAACCATAGTAATAACAGATTATTGGATATTTTCCATTCATACTCTAGAAAGGATTTAGTTGATAATCCCTGCTTTAAAAATGAAACTTACAGTTTTCATGGTTTGGGAAATTACCTGTAAACTTCCGACGTTCGTCTTCTGAACTGTGCTCAGTTAGACACTGACGTGTAGAACAGATCAAGTTTCCAGCAAAACACGAACAGACATTGCAATCTATGTTAAAGGATGTTCCATGGCCTTAAAACAAATTAAGTAAATAAATACAATTAATGCAAATATACCAGGAAACTACATGTTCATATGCACTACATAAGATAGTACATTCTCATTAATTGTTTCTGTAATTTCCCTTATTCATTTTTTTCCCCATTGAAATTTCCATCCTTTCATCAAGTTTTGCTTTATTCATTTAAAAGAAAAGCCTGGTCACGTGTGGTTTTGATTAATTAGCTAACCAGGGAAGCAAGCACTTTGTCCTTTCAAAGGCTGTGTAAGTTAGGTTTTTTGGGTATTTTTAAGAACAATAAATTCTGGCTTGTAAGCTTCATGTTTTCTTAAAGGTAAAGCTTTTGTAAAGATGCATTCTTCTCCTAAATTAAATTTACATACAACTGCTAAACTTTTACACATAGTCTCACACAAAGCTCAACTCATTTGTGTCTATGAAGAGGTAAAAGTGACAATGCTTCATTCCAACCTTCATTGGACTGGAATCCATTTTCTAAGCCAGTAATTTTTTCACACCTGAATCTAAGAATCAAACTGCAAACTTAAGGGATTTTTCTTTGATGTAGCAATTCCAGTTTGGTTGTCTGAACTGTCCATATGACTGCCCTTCACTGCATGTATGTTTTACATAAAATCAATTCATGTTGATGACTGACACTGATCTGTCCGTAACCAAAGTGGTTATCCAAGACAACCAACAAATACCCAGATCTTCAGGAAAACACAAGAGTAATTGTGCATTACAAAATAAAGCAATCACCTCTAATCTCTATTCAAAAGGCTGAGATTGAAAATTTGAATTTTTTGAGAAAATATTACACAGGCACAAGGAACACCCTGAGCACTGAAGCAATTCAGAAGAGGTGCTCAGAGACAAATGAAGGCAGAACAAGAGGGGATGGGAGAGAAAGCCTCTGTAGCACAAAAAGCTCTGTTTACACCACAGTACTACTCAAAGGACCAGGGAATTGGCCAGCAGAGAAGAAGAAAAGGTTAGAAGGTAATGCCAAACACAGGATCTCAGGGTATTCTTCAGAGCACCTGACTTAAGATCCACCCGAAAACTTTGCAAGATTATGGGATTTCACTATCAAAGAATCCACACAGCAAGCTGTCCTTAGCATCAGTAGTCACTTTATTAGATGGAGTCAACTCACAACACAAAAAAACCCAGCATCAGTTAAAGCATTCAGGGTTGTTTGCTTTATAGAAAATGTTTTAAAACCCACAGATTTTATGTCTAAACCCTGGCTTTTTACAACTGACATATAAACCAATTAAATACAGTCACTGCAAAAAGTTTATATGGTGACTGTAAACTTTTAATTCTTTGCTTTCAATACATAATCTAACAAATTTGGAACCTAGTAATTTTTATCTTTTGTTACATAATACTTAGAGTCTTAAACACCACAAACACTTAAATGAATCACTATGGCAAAAGATAGGAAGCTGTCTGGTTTTGAGGTTGTGGTAGTTTGTTTGTTTGTTTTTAAATGGACAGCACTTACTGAATTCCTACCAGCTACACATATTGTTGCTATATTTACCAGAACATGTGAGAGCTGCACACTGTGCTAACATAAAATACAAATACAGCTGCAGACACTTTTGTGATTATTTCCACCAATAATCTGAAAAACTTCATGTTTCCATGAATGGAATGATCCATATAAGGTTACAGTCACCATTTAAATACTGTCTTAGGTAATAACTTAAATATTAATAAGTTATTAAAGGTAATAACTTAGGTAAATAACTTAAGAGTATCTCCTTTCACCAGATACTTCCTACAACTGTCCATCAAATATATTCTTAATGTTACGATGTTTTCAGTGTTCTGTTTCCAGGAACAAATAGTACCAATTTGAAAAAAAAAAAGAAAAATTAAGTATGTTTGGCTGACTTTTATCTTCTTTGGATAAACAACAAAGAAAGTTCCAGATTCCAAAAAACCCCATTCCAATCCATGGAAGACTGCAGGCAGACTTTCCTGAGTGAGGAAAATAATTGTACAATTGATTATTTTGCTCTACTTGGTATCTTTTGTGAGAAAGAAATGTCCCAATTACCTACCCTTTTGTGACTTAGGGTTTGGTTCACAACCAGAAAATTATGTTTGTGACAAATGTAACTACAAGTTCCTTGCTTCTTAAGTTTTACTTAGTGTGAAAAATAACTCTTTGTTATCACATGGTAAAAAAAGTAATTCAGTTATTTTGGACTCATTGGACATCTTTATCTTGCTTTAGTGATATTGGACAACAGTTTGACAGTATTTTAAAAGGGCTGATTTACAAACACAAAACAATGTCCAGTGCTGAAATACGTATCTGTTCACTAGCACTGAACTTCAGCCAGGTCACAGCTCAGCACAGACTCCATTTTATATTCAAGACATTTTGTAATACTTTCCCTACCATAGTAGAACCTTTTTTCTGTTTGTTTTCTTTTTCCAAGATTACAGTGCCAGTTTGCGTGACAAAATTATGCATTTAAAGCTCTCAAGCAAAGCGTAAATCTGAAAATAAATCAATATAATCTTCTAAGAAGCATCACTTGTCATATCTCTTTTAACTCCTTTGACTGTCAGGTAGAACCCAATTAATGCTTGTTACCCATGTCAGTGTAATCTCTAAATAGTAAGAGAAAGTTATCTTGAAAATCAGTAACTTAAACCTAAGCCAAGAAAGAGGCAGTTAGCATGCTTTACTGTTAAAATAAAAAGCTGTTCATCTTACAGTTATCTGGCAGAAGGAAATCAGCAGGAGGTCTAGGGCTGCCATGGTGAGGAAGACTTTGAAGAACCACAGTGTTCAATATACCTTTATCATCACCATGTATTTGCTTACACCTTCATTTTTAGGCATACCTTAGCCCCATTGATTAATATCTGAAAATATAATTATTATTTAGTTTGGGGGTTGTGCAAAACTTATTAGGGGATGTTTAGCGGAAGGACCAAAGACAAGGAAAAGGAGGAATTAAGATGAATCAAGCGGGAAGATGTGTGGAAAAGCAGAGGGAAAAGGAGAAAAAGGGAATGGTTGAGTGTAGACAGGTACATGGACAGTCTGCCTTTCCCACTGAACCCTGCACTTGATAACCACAACCTATTCTATATTTTTATCCAGTCCTGTTTTTACCCTTTCAATGTGTCTATTTCCTACTCTGAATATGTGTGTGAGTACTAACAAACCTTAAGCTGGATGAACCAACAAGTAGGATAAGAGGTCTGTGTGCCAGTCACTGGAGTGGAAATACAAACCTTGGGAGTTCATGGCTCCAGATGCCATAAGCCAGTGGAAGGAAGAAAAAAAACCAACCCAACAAACCCAAAACAAACCCCCCAAACCATGTGGAGTAAATAAAGAAACCACCCCATGCTAAAAAGAAATGGTGCACTGAGAATGTTCTTCATACAGGACTGTGATTGACTGAGACAGACACAGTTCAGTATTGATTTCAACAATGCATGCCTCTAGCATATGTAAGACTTAACCAAGCATTTTACGTAGGGATGCAATCATCAGCTTTTGTATTTCCTGATAAACTCAGAATTCAGATCCTCTGTGTCTTCTCAGGTAGCTCAAGATTCCTTAGGTGAGGAGCAGGTGCTGCATAGATCACTGCTCTCACACTTACTTTTTCTTTGTCCTCCAACAATGCATGATTTCTGGAGGTCTACACAATGCATTTCCATGCAGTTTTCCAGCAATCCACTGTGTCCACAGGTACAAATCTTGTAACAACCAACATCACCAGCTGAGGATGGAACTTGGATCAGTGTGCCTTGGCGGACAATAAAATCGGAGGCTTCTCCCAGCTTGCAGCCTGTATACAAGGAAAATTTTAGCTCATGATTAGTAAATATGTTGGCAAGTGCAACTACTGAAATGATTTACTACTCTTTGAGTTACAAAAAAAGTGTGGTGTTCCCTGAGCAGTCTCACTCTCGCCCTTTAAACAAATTCACTCATTTCACAGAGGCAACAAGTAGAAGCAGAAGATGCTTGCTTGAGACAATGTTCTGAAGTACCTGTAAAAATGTTACTTCAGAGAAAAAGAATTGAGCTTCCAATATTTCTCAAGTATTTTAATTTTCTACAGTTTTGTAGTAGTATGAAACATGTTTTATAACAAATACCATGTATGCTTCACTCTCTCCAAGACAGAATCTGAATTAAAGGCTCTCACAAGCAAAGTCCAGTAATTTCTCCTCTCTAACATTTTATTGTGCCTGTCTTCCCTACTTGAACCTCTTAAGTGAACACTGAAGGATTCTGACATGTAGATGTGAAGAGGAGAGAAAGGCAGGAAAGTGGGTTTAAAAAAGAAAGAGCAGAAAAGAAGAAAAATGGTTTTAAAGATTGCAAAGAAAAATAATTAAATAGATAGCAGATAAAATAACCCTAGAAGGAAAGAACTGCAACAAATCCCCTGAAACTTTTAAGGAAAGGAAGATCAAATTAAAACATAAAAGTCACTTTACAACCTTTAGAGGAAGCAAATTGTCTTTTCAAAAGCTCTGTGTGAGTTTGTTTGCAGATGACTTTGAACAGCAAGTGAAAACAATACAACCTCTACAGCAATGATGCTCAGCTTTTCAAAAAAAAACAAAAATATTTTTTAAGGGTCATAACCAAAACAATGTCCCTAGGCTCACACAAAGAATGACCTAAAGCCTACCCTCACTTCTAAAAGAGCATGAGTATAGCAGATGTGTGAGTGACACAAAATCCAGCTTCCTCTTTCTAATTAAGAGCCACTGGAGAAACTACTGCTCAGCCACAGAACTGCTGGAAGAGACTCAGGGAACTGATGTGAGACAACTATGGCAATGTTCTCTATGACTTCCTCTAGAAAGGAGGCTGCTCCACCAAGCATTTTACGTAGTCAGTATATAATGAGTGTACAATGAGTGTATAATGAGTGTATAATGAGTGTTGCTCTCACTCACACACATTCAAGTGGTCACCAAATGCACACTCTCCTCTCTGCTTCAAGAGTCACAGCTGACATCTTCTGCTTTAAAGGAAAGGGAAAAGCTGTGGCAAGTACTAGCAGTGCCTAGGACATAATAGTGAAGGGGCTGTAGAAGTTGGACATCACAGTCTCACACCTCCTTTTGCAGATCTGACCCTTGTTACCAACAGCACCCATCCCTGCCATTTCAAAGGTAGGTACCCAAAACCTCTTCTACAGGAGGCTCTCCCCAGCCAGCTCACGTTTGCACGTGGTGCAGAGGTTACACAACACCAGTGTTCTAAAAAAGTAGTTTCCACACGACCACAAATGCCTTTCTGGTGAGGTGCAACCACATTAAAAGTATCACTGAGTGGGGCAGAAGCAGAAATGCCATGGGCTGCATCTCCAGACATCTTCAGTGGGAAGGGCTGGGCATTGGGTCAGCAGGAGGGAGCAATGGCCCTGTGCATCTCTTGGTTCCCTTGGGCTGTATTCCTCTCTTTTTATTATCTCCCTTTTCATCATCATCACCATCACAATTATTATTATTATTAACTTTATTTCAATGACTAAACTGTTCCTCCCCAGGCCAGAGAGGAAACTGAGCAAGCAGCTGTGTGGTACTTAGGTGCCAACTGGGGTTAAAGCATGGCACAGAAATTCACTTTAAAACATTCAACAACATTTCAGTAACACAAGTTTAGCAGCAAAATTCAGTAAAGAGAAGCCCAAGCCCCTTACCTGGCACACACAAATATGGAAGACACAGCTCTCCAGATTGACATCCTTTTCTGTTTACTTCACATAACTGATTAGCTGCACATGGATTTGGATTACATGGATGTGTAACATCTTCTACAATGTTACCTAAAGAACTTGGGTCTGAAAACAGAATACAGCATCTGTATTGATTTAAATGAGGTTTATTTTTCTTCAGTAAAGCATGGCATTTCTTATGTCCAGTAAAATAATATTTTTGACCACTCTGTGGTTTTTTTTAAACTTTAATCATAGTTGTAGAAGCTTGATAGGACAAGGTAGTTAACTTATTATTATAGTTTAGTCCTCAGTCCTGGAAATAATGACCCAGATGATTCTACACATGCAAAATACATTTCCTCTGTCTTGTTTGCCCAATAATTTTCTTGCCACATAAACCCAGTACAAGAAGGAATAGAGGTAATGAGGTATGGCAACCTGAAATTTCCACTTTTCTGTAATACACCAAATAACACGTCTCAAATTCAACACAATTTTCTTCAAAAGAAATAATATTATTAAAAGCAATGATAAGCATGCAAAGTGTCCTTGTTTCTATTTTTTCTGCCTAGGTGTGTTAGTACTTACTCAGGTAAGTGTCCAATGGTATACAGTTCTCCAAGTCATCAGTTGGAGATAAAAGCTCACAAATACTCTCAGCTGAGTGGCCTTCTGGGAATTTATTATGATCTCCACACTTCTTCAGTATTTCCACACAATCTGATCTTCAGATAAACAAAGAAACACAACTTCATGAACACTACTTGAAGAAAAAATGTCTTGTATGAACAAGGTTTCTGTGTTATCCCCTTCCCTGAATCCAGAGCTTTCCTGATCTGTCTCACAACAGAGTGTTTATACATATGCTGCATTTCACACAGGAGGGAGGAACCAACTTGTGACACAAAGGCAGAAACTACTGCTTCCACTACTCCTCCTCAGCTTTGGGCTTGGTGATGTTCATTTTCTATGGCATCATATGCATGCATCTCCCAAGACCAAGCATTTCCTCGATTTACTGATGTCTAACACAGGTTGAACTCTACCTCACTACCTGTGCAATTAACTGCTCTCTTTTCTACCCAATCACCTGCTTTCAAAACTTAATAAAAAACCCCCCTTCATTTTCTTCAGACATTTCTGCCAGCTGAAAACCATCAGTAGAACCCAAAACCAAAACAGAGAAAAGGTTTCAGACATGACAGAGCCAAAAAACCCCTTCAATAAACTCACTTTACAATGCAAGCACATACATCCATCTCATTAACAGGCAAACACCTTCCATTTACCGTGATGGAGATTCAAGCAATGGCAACTATGCAATTTCATATTCCTTCCACGTCTGCCTTGCCATGTTTTCCTAATACAGCAAACACAGTCCTACAACAGCTTTTTAGTTCTCATTAAAATCCTTAGTAGAACATCTGAACTGTTTTTTTTTTTCCCCACAGTACTTACTTGCAGATAATACTTCCTCTAGATTTGCTGTGGCAAGGTTTAATCTGCAGGGAACACGCAATTGCCTTCCACATTTCTGGCTGGCATTTTTTAATATCAAGCACAGGAATATTTATGAATGGCATCTTAATACTCCCTTTTTCCCACAGCTTCATGTCATTCATGGCTCCCTGGTCTGACTGAGTATTGCAGCTTCTAAAAAGTTCTGTTGGTCTTAAAAGAAGAAGTTAAGATATGGCATGTACACAAGAAAAAGAAAGCACCACACATTTCACCTTTTCACCATACAAATTCTGCAACCTTCATATGACTTGCTTTTTGTGATATACAAGAAATTCATCCCTTCCACAGTTAAGCAAGGTAAGAATCAATTTGAAACCTCTCTTTAAGGCTCAAGGCTGAAACTCCCTTCTCATCTCTCTCTCATAGATCACTTAAATCAAAGACTTAAAGGAAATATTTTAGACAGCCCAAATATCTATGTGACTGTTTCCTGGTGAATCACTCATGCATGTTGATTTATCATTTATATTTACCCAGGCTTGTGATTCTACTACTCACATAACACTCATGCCACTGCATACTATTTAGGAAAAAGAAATGGGGAAGTGATCTCTAATAACTAACAAAATTTATTTCTTTTCAACTCTAGCTATTTAATTTGTAACCTTGCAATTACTTTCAAACACCACTTCTAAATCACATCTTTTGTCCTACAGAGTTCAAACCCACAGAAATATCTCTGCAAGTAAAGGAATTTTGACAATGAGTAACATGTAAATTTAACAAACACTTTTACCTCATTTATAATACACAACATCCCAGTAACCATGACTTACTTGTCTATAGAGTAACACAGAGGAACACACAGAGGTAATACATTTTGACATTTTACAAATTCATGGGTTAACTTTTATTCTTGTAAGTTTTGTTCCATCTGTTGCTAAATACATTTCCAAAAGTTCATTCTAAAGAAAAACTATTTCTTTTCAAATTAACTAAAACCACATTTGCAGAAAGACAGCTACATACAATCTCAAAAGAAGTCTGAAAAACATTTCATTTTATTTTTGAAATCAAAGCATAGGAATTCCTTTAGAAAATATTCAGTGTCTCTCTCCTACCTGTTATTAAAATTAGTGCAGTAAGTAAGATTTCTACAGCCCAGCTGACAAGGTTCTCGTACATCTGCTAAACAGGTCAACATGGAAACTTCAACTGCATTATACTCACAAAAGCGATCAAATTCTTGCCAGCTCTGTGAATTGCCCCAGCTCGTGCTATAAAGTTTAGTGCAGAGCTCTCTGAAAGAAGAAAAAAAAAGAGATGAAGAAAATAAAATTAAAAGAACAGCAGCCACGCAGATACAGCAGAGCCCATTGTTTCTCTGCTGATCACAACAGCCTACACTCACCACAGACGAATCAAATAACCCATTTTGCTTAAGAATGTTAGCAAATCTTTCAGCTAGCAAGACAAACACTTCAAAGATTTCAGAATATAAAACTTCAATAGCCAATAAAAATGTAATAGCTGGAAACCTGAACTTACAGCTTTGAGGTGGGAACTATCCCAGCTAATTTTACTTGTACTAAATCTAGGTTGACATTACAATGAACAACTTCTAATCTCATCCTTCAGCTTCAAATCATATTTTCTCCTCATAGAGAAATGACTGTCAAGCAAAATACATTCCTTTTTTTGTCCTGATGTTTGAAACAGGGATACTGTTTGTTGCTTTTGTTAGAGATGTTTCTTGGTATCAGCAAAACCCAACTCACTTTGTTCACAGCAATATCCTACAAACTACAACTGTTCCCATCCCAAGGTATGGAACTCCACTGCACCATTAGATCTCCTGCCAGTTGAAACTTGATGGAAGGAACCATTTTTAGAACTCACTGTCAAAGCCAGCAACTAAAAGATAGTATAGTAACTGTTCTATGCTACAATGTTCTATGAAATAACATAATTCCAGGGCTCTACTGCTAAGCTCATTAAAGATTCCTGCTGCATTCAGAAGCTGTTGTTTTGTTACTGGAAACTTTGATATAAAAGGAAGCCAACAGCTCAAGAATATTTGCAACTTATTTAGACACACTGATGCATTTAAAATGTAATCATCATCTATTTTTAAAGTGGACAGAAAACCACCCTAAACTAAAAATGCCCCAATTTGCAAGCATGCAATGATTTGCTGAACACTTTTGGTTTTTTATATGTCAGAATAGTCAGTCCCCTCATTTAATTACTAAATAACCTAAGCTATTTTTTATTGACCAAAACCAGAAGAGCATCTTGTGAGGAATACTGCTAAGGTTTTAACAACCATACACTTGAGAGTCTGTGTAGTTCATTGTCCCCTCAGCTCTCTTTAGCACCTGGTTAAAACCTCTTTAACAAGAGGCTGCAATATTGGCTATTATGACCACAAGCATGGCACGGGTCCCATTAACTTACTGTGTCTGCTATAATAAGCCAGTGCTAAGTGTGAGAAGAGGTTGATTCCTTTTATAAACAGCATGTTTTGAGATATAAAGCATTGGACAGAACAGATTACATAAGAAATTACCACCTAATTACCTAAACTTGCATTTCTCCTAAGAATTCCAGAACTTTCTACTTGATGTACACAGCAAGATTCAGGCAAAGGCCTGAAATAAAACAAATTCTGAAGCACTTTCACAACTGGAAATGAGGGCAGAGAGATACTGACCTACATGTGGAAGAATTTGCTTTAGAACAGCAATGGAGCTTAGCTCCATCGAGGCCTGTTGAAGGCGGAGGGTGCACAGTGACTCCTGGGTGAACAGACCTTGAACTCTCAAGAAAGCATTGCCAAAGTGGATCCTGAGGGAGAGGCATGGTTTTACAGCCTTCTATGAGTCCATCAACAATTTCAAGCTCTGTTTTCATCGACATTAGAATTCTTTTACAAGCAGTCTGACATGCATAGTCCTCTGCTCTATCGCAGCAATACAAACCTGTTAACAAATTAAAGTAGTTAATGGTCAAGCATACAACAACAACAAAGATGCACAGCATAACAGCCCTCAGAGAAAACTGCTATGAGGGGGCAGTTTTCCTCCAAAGAATCTCAAATAACATTGCTCCTCCTAAACGCATACAGAATCTGGGAAAAAACCTACAAAACCAACATGTAAAAATGAAAAGCAAATAAAAAATCAACAATGCACCTAAATCCAACAGTTACCATTATATAAATTCATATAATTACAGTAATACAACTGAAATTATAGATTTCTACAATAACACATTTTATCTAAAAAAACAACACAGTACATGTTCAGTATCTTCTACAACTTTCAGTAAAGAAGGATTTCTTTATACTTACTGTCTGTAGGATTTCTCATTGGATATGACTGTGTGTAGTTGTTCACACAGTGTATAAGCTGAGGGCTGATGGATGCACAGTAATTTTCAACTGCTTTGATTTGTGAGGGGCCAGGAGAGGAGTCTGTCCGAAAAATGGCTTGGCAATATTCCCGGCAGTTCGTATGGTGACCCGCGTAACTGCAGCACACCGAGCCCACTGGGGAAGCAAACACACAACAGAAAATCTAAGGGCTCCTGGGCAGACAGATGAAGAAACAAGCAGATCTGTACAGCACATTAGGGTGCTCAAGGTATTACTGCAAAAAAAAAAAAAAAAAAAAAAAAAAAAAAAANAAAAAAAAAAAAAGAAGATATCTCTGTCTATAGGATGACTGGAAATATCTGTAACTGGCCAAATTACATTTGTTTGTCTGGCAGGAGAAAAAATCACTAAGGCTGCCTTGAACTCAAGTTCAAGACACCAGCAAGGCAGCTGAATCGCATTTTCAGCTGCTTTGTTCTTATTTTAGGCAACCAGACGTGTCCTACAACTGAATTATTAGAGAAATACTGATAATAAGCAAATAAGAGAGTAGTATAATTTACAAAACCCAGAAGGTATAGTGATTCACCCATTTTTGGTATGTTGCTAAACATATATATATAGTGGTTCTTGAGACCAACTTCTACTAGAATTAATTCTGAGACACTAATTTCACTTTATATAGACACATATCAGGCAATAAAACACTTGCATGGTTCTTCAAAATTTAAATTATGCATTTAATTTTGCTACTTAGCACTCATCAAATGAACAAGCAGAAGAAAAAGACAACAGGAAAGACAAATATGGATACACAAATTAAAAACTGATATTAATTGTACAAACAGCCCAATCCTTTTATTACTTGAGTAACACAATTTAGTCATGTGTTTTTTCCTTCTGCAGAACTGAAATCCATGTGTTTGTCTGTGTATATGCACACCCACAGAATCTCTTATATTTCACGGAAAAAAGGATAGAATGATACAAAAGAAAAACAAAACAAACTATTCATTGTATACTTACTTTCATTTCTGTTAATACAACTAAAGAGAGCATTCTGAAATCAAAACAGAAACAGTGTTACAAGCCAGAAAACTTCAAATAAATATTTAAGTATCCAGTCATTTGTTATAATGAGCTAATAAATCTTTGGTATTATTTGCTCCAATTAGATTGCATTAAAAAAAAAAACCACTATACAAACAGTGAAACCAGGAAATTAAAAGATCAAGGGTCACCAGAGTTCTGTGTGCACTCATAATAAAAGAGATAAATATTCAAGCAAGCAAGTAAATTGGAAGACTTTCCTGGACTAACTTACAAACAGCATGCTATAATAGGGTGTCCCAAAATGTTGGGATTTTTTTTTAAGGACGATTTCAAGGATTCCATGTAGAAAAAAAAGAAATCTGCACTGATGGATACATGCAAATAGTAAATCTCAACAAACTAACTCCACAACAACACACCTTAAAAGCTAAAGCATGCAACCAACTCCCTCAAACTGCAGGCACAAGGCACAGCTGGGGGATGTGCATGTTAAATGGCAGAAAAGGGAAACACACACACACTGCTGCTTTGTTTCAGAGGTCTCTAATATGCAGAGCAATCATCGAATGGTTTGGGTTGGAAGGGACCTTTAAAGGTCCTGCTGTGGCCAGCAACACCTCCCAGTAGAGCAGATTGCTCACAGACCCATCCAGCCTGGCTCTGAACATTTCCAGGGATGGGGCATCCACAACTTCTCTAGGAAACCTGTTCCAGTGCCTCACTACCCTCACCATAAAAAAATTCTTCTTTGCATCTGGTTGGAGTCTACCCTCTTTCAGTTTACAATCATTAACCCTTGTTCTATCACAACAAGCCCTGCCAAAAAGTTTGCCCCCAGCTTTCTTGTAGGCCCCCTTTAGGCACCAGAAGGTGCTATAAGGTCCCCCCGGAGCCTTCTCTTCTCCAGGCTGAACAACCCCAGCTTTCTCAGCTGTCCTCAGAGGAGAGCTGCTCCATCTCTCTAAGCATCCTTGTGGCCTCCTCTGCACTCACTCCAACAGGTCCATGTCCCTCCTGTTCTGAGGACTCCAGACCTGGATGCAGCACTCCAGGAGGGGTCTCACCACAGCAGAGCAGAGGGGTGGAATTCCCTCCCTCACAATTACTGAGCTCTTGCCAGAACAACCACAGTCCTCCCCACACTGAAAAAGCACATTTCTCATTAAAAAAATTAGATACTGCATATAAGCTGTCTGGAACTCTGTGGAAAGAAGAAGTAATGAGGCTGAAATTCCAAAAGGTACTTGCCAACTATCAAAGACTTTAAAATGATATGATTGTGAAAAAGAACAGAAATTTGAACCTCCTCCACATCTAACCTCTACAAATGTCAGAACACCAGATTATAAAACACAATCCAATGCATTAACATACTGACAAAACACAATCCCCACCTTCAAAAAATTCCTGATCTCCATTTCCCCTGTCCCTAAAATTAAACAAATTTGTGTTTTACACAGAAGAGAAAAATCTAGAGAAGGAAACAGAAACACCATCAGACTGAGTCCAAATAATGTGGGATCAAAGTTGTGCTTCAATGCTTGGAAGTACCAGATGTGCTACTACCTCTAAGATAAGGACTAGAGCTCAAGCACAGTAGTTCACCAGATTCCTCATCTATTTCAGTTACTAGTTATTCACTCTATTGAACAGAAGTGGGTATCCCGAATAACCTTTGGGCTATTTTTGTGAAAACGTGTACTGCTGCAAACAGATGAAAATACAAACATGTCAGGAATTAATTTGCTGATTTTATTTTTCCTTTTGTCTTAGGTATTGTTTAGAGTGCAGAAATTTGTTTTTCATTCATATTTTCTACTTGCTTTCTTCAGAACACAAGATTTTAAACAGGACGGTCCCAATACTGTAATGAGCAGCACCAAATTTCTCCCATTAATAGTCAGAAATTAATTTCGACCTTGGGTAAGCCATGGCAGATGTGGCAACAAAAGACCCTAAGAGGATAAACACAAATCTAACTTGAAAATGTAAGCTGTTTTCCCATGAACAGCAACTATTTATAATTCTAGTGATCATGAATAAAGGCACAGGTCTATTGAGTGGACCTCACACAAAAATTGAAAAATCTGCCTTACATGAAACAAAGCCTGAAATCTCATAAAGCAGCAATTCAGACATTTTATTTTCATCCCAAGAACATCCTCTACAATATTTCAGATCTTTTCTCCCAAAAGCATGGATACTGCATTATTTTTCTGAGACTAAAAGACTAAGAATGAATTTGCAGCAACATTCCTTGTACCAGCAGCAAGTTTTTCATCTGATTAAATTTAGATTTTCCCCTCTTTCCTACACACAAAGGAAATCTCGCTACCCATCCATCTGCGTAGAACAGATGAAGGACAAGAGAATTAATGGAAAAAGAACACACAGACAGGGTGACCATTCTACATCTGTAAAGAACAGATTTATGCTGTTGCCTGAAGGTTCATGCCATTTTTATAGCACCATACATCCTTCTCTATGGATGCCAGGCAAAGGTCATCAGAAAGGCCCTGTTTTGATGTGGCCACCTGGTTTCTTTGGGACCTTCCATGTGTGAAAAGAGAAGCAATTGTCAGATAGGAATTGCCATGTACAACATCACTCTGCCCCAAAACTGACTGTCCTCAGAAGCTGCTGAAAACAGACTTCTCTACACCCATGCTGCATCAAGCACTGGAAGGTGCCATACAAACCAGACAGGTAGAAGGAAGACCATAATTTTATTAATTAATGCACTGGGACAACAGAGGACGCTGGAAAGTCTGAAGTCTGTCTGTCATGGTTATACCCAAGTAGTTGACCATATTGTTAGCACAAACAATACTGTAATGCTGCAATAAACTCAGTTGAAAATTGTCATGCAATTTAAAAGCTGAATGATACAAAAAAGCCATTCTAAAGCAGTTCAGAGATAATGGTGTCACTGGCCCTGTTAGCTCAGAGGACACAAAAGAGGAGAATGTTGAGAAGATTATGGTGCCTACTAATGTTCCTCCTCTAAATATGGCCTCAAATCAAATCAAAATTATCTTCTCACAGCAATTTTACACACTAATTTTATACAGGCAGGCAGCCCTAATCAGATAATAAATCTTCTTTCTGTATTTTGAAACTATAGTTCCACAGACTGCTGAGTTACTACAATAACGCTCATACTTCTGTTAAGAGGAAGTGGTCATGCTTCTCTTTTCCACCTTGTTCTTCTGTCCCTGTTCCCAGTTGTATCATCTTGTGTATGTCTCATCTTCTCATGACCTGATCTTTCTCACTAATCCTGCTGAAAACTCACTTTTCTCATCTCCTAGGAATTTAAATCAGTGATAGCAACAGGTTTAACATTAAGTAAGAACAGAATAGAACACTTTTTTTAGATACCATCTTTTAGAAGGACCTGCCAGATACAGAATAAGGTAAGAAGTATTTGTAGGGCTAGCAGTGGGAGGAAATGTGTGTGGAAGAACGGCAGTTGCAGGAAAGCACAGGAAGAACTTCAGCTGCACCGAGTTGTTACAGCAACTCACCATAATTCACAAAACTGTGAAGTGCCTGTAGCCACCAAAGAACACAGTGCTAGTGAGGGTGCTGACTTTGCTTTTTGTGTAGGTCTGGATAACTGCTCTGTTTCCCAGAAAGTACCAGTACACATGTGGGGGTATAGCTACAGAGACATGAGAGAATCTTAAAAAAAAAAGTACCTAATAATCTGTTTGTAAATAAAGCTTTTAACAGTGTTAGACAGTCTGATTGGAGTTACTACCATAGCTTCTATTCACAACACAAGATTAAATGTCGGTCTCTACTACAGGAGCACCAGCTTTTCTGCCCACTCAAGCTTTCTTCTGAATCTGTTAGTGAACTGGCAATGAAGAAGGACACGGAAAGCAAAGTAAAAGATAAGACAGATATAGCTAAGGAAAGCAAATCCAAACCAGACAACCAACACAGAAACCAAAAGAGGAGAAAAGGATGTTCTCCTTAAAGGGACAATTAAGTCATGAAGATTTGGGAAAGTTATGGTAATAATTGTGGTAATACACACAATACTGTGTACACACACAGTCTGATACCACATTTTCAACTTGTGTTGAATATTAGGTGAACAAAGAGGGCAATACTGAAATTTCTAAATCACAAGCATAATGATTTTACTTGTGCACAAATCCCATCTTTCAGCCTTCTCTCTTTTCTAAGCCAGGTGTTTCTGGAACTGGTGACCAAAGCCAGTGAGACTGTAAGCAGTGGGAAGGGAAAGTGGCAGGCAAACACTGGCAACACAACAGTGTACACCTTCATGAAAAAGGTCTCCAACATTTTTGGTGCTACAAAATTGAAAAAGGCTATTGAGGTTTATGCAGCAGAGAACATTGTTCAGCCTTCCTCACCAGAACCCCCCTGAAGAAAGATTTCAGCCAGTACTGCAGGACCTAACTGGTTTCGCTCTTTTTGGAGCTCATCAGCTGCAGGTAACGGCTCAAAACCCAAAGTGCCTGTGCCCCAACACAAATAGAGCAGAACATTTTGCTGAAGGAAGAAGTCCTCTGCATTGTCAGGCATGCTTTCATATTATAAGCACATTTTTTCTAAATGGCTGCCTCTTGTGTCTTGAATGAAACGCAACAATGAAGCTGTTCTTTCACATGAGAAATGAGGAGTATTTTGTTAAAAAGTAAACAACAAAAAAATATTTTTCTCCCTAAAAATTATCATGGTATCTGTATTCCACTAACTTTGGCAGAAAAATAAGTTTTGTGCTGTTGTCTTGGGCAACCTAACCATAGCAAATATTTGAATCTAGATCCTATCCAATTAAGGCCATCTTAGTTTGTAAGTATTACCTACAGTTAACAAATACACTAGTAAAATGCTTAACTCTGTGTAAACCTTCTGAAATTCTCCTTTACTTCATTTAATCTTCGAATTTATTGAGAGAAGATAAAAGTCAGAAGGTAACATACTATGGTTTAGTGGAGTCAGCTGAAGTGTCAAATGATGGTGAACATCTGTTAAGAACTTTCAAAACTTGCAGTAATAAACAAGTAAGGTCAAGATTTTCCTCAATTATGTAAACCAGTAAAGAATTGAGAACACTTGCACAGTGAGGCAGTACAAAATTACTGGAACTTAAAATTTTGGCAAGATCATTGAGTGTTCTATCAACCTTCTTTGAACAGCAGAGAACAGAGGGAAAAAAAGCATCAGAAGATGACAAGAACATTATCTACAATGTGTAGTATATGCTCAGAGTCCATCCTGAATTCATTAAGCAGTACTTCCAGAGGCCACACACAATCCAGTGCCTTAGGAGTTCATTAAAATTGTTTAGGAACCTTTAGCTAAACAATGTCCTAAACAGTTCCTTGAGTTATTATCTATTGTCTCAGAGTAGTCCATACAAACAGTTAGATAAGAGCTAAAAACTGATGACTGCATTTTTCAGCAGGGGTAATTAGTAGCCAGCATTCACTAAAACCTCAGCATAAAGCAGGATCATATGACCCCAGAAGATAAACCAATACTGTAGCACAGTGAATACTTTTGTGAATCCTCATTAAAGCATTTGAAGCTGCAGGCACTGCATTTGAAGTTTCTGTGTTTAAAAAAACTGTAAAAAACCAAGGTCAGATTAGGCTAGAGCGTGTTCAAATCTGCGACAGCAAAAATATCTTTAAACAGTCCAGGGACATCAAAAGTGTTCACTACTGTGCATCAGAAATAGTTTTAAGAGCAGAAGTTAATAACTGGTGACATTTCCAGTTGCATTTCCACTGCTTGGCAGATGTTAATAGTGTAGTAAGGCTCTCCCAGTGCTAATTAACCAGAGAAGTCTGAATGTCTTATTTGGAACACATGAACTAAAAACTGGAATTCTTAATGTGCAGAGAGGTGAACCCACAATGTGCAGTGTACGACTCAAGAGCTGCAATCTAATGGAAATTTTAATGCTACCCTTTCCATGCACAGAAGAAAGGAAAGGGATCTTAAACACAATAACAGTCTTTACAGCTTATTTTAAGCTTAAAGTGTTTGAAGTTGCTCCTCCAAGCACATGTTCCCTGCAGACCTTTCAAAAATGAACCTCCACTTTACAGGAAAGTTTTAAAAATACAAAAATCAGAAAATCCTACATACAAGCCATACCTTCTCCACTTCTTTTTTCTTCTTCCTGTGACTATTACCTACCTTCTTTTTAGAGGAAGATGAACAGGATAGCAGAAAACTGGAAGAAGTAGTGAAAGATAAAAGAGCTGAGATGCACAGAACTAGAGGAAAAATGAAGACGACAAAATGAGTATCTGAGAAGCAGAAGATGGGAAAAAGGACTATCAGAATAAAATCTTCCAAAGAAGGGAAATAAAATACCTTTAGGTAACACTCAAAATATTCAGCAAATTGTGTTAAATGTATTCATTTCTGTATGCAGTACTACTTGAAAACAAAAATCCTTTAACAGGACACGCAATCTTCAATGCACTGATCAAAAATGAATAGCTTACTCCAACACAATCCTTTTCTAAAATGTGTAAAATCTCTAAACTAAAGGAAACATAAATATTTAGAGTAAAAGTAATCCAGAAACATACAATCAGCAGAAAAAGCACCTTCAATTAATCTTGTGAAAAGCTGGCACATCAATGCTGATTCTGCTACTGTACAACCTGAGACTCTGCTTAGCGACTTCAAACCTGGTGACTCCTGCTTGGAGTTTGGCTTTTTCCACTGCTCTGAACCCTATACCCCACCCTTGAAGACTTACCTCGTTCTTCACACTCACTAACTTATTAGGAAGCTGAAGGGCAACTCATGAAGTTGCTTCCTCATCCCAAAAGATTAAAAAAATGTACTGTACACAGTTCGGTCACCCATTCTGAGCAACTTGTGAAAACTCTCTGGGAAATCCTTATGTGAGTAAGCTAAGTAAGTGAAGAAAGCTGGTAAGCTATGAGAGTGTTTACTTTTACATCCTTAATTCATCTAGCTTTTACTTTTATGTCATGTACTCATATGTTAAATACCTCAGCAACAGACTATGATCTATAATGAGCTATACTGCAAACTAATTTCCTACTGGATGGTCATTTTTAGCAAAGTATGAATTCTTAAATGTGAAAGCAAACACAGTATATGTATGACACTGGATTTATGTGATTCACAGGCGGTTTCTGATCTCAAGTCACCTCTTTCAGTCTGAAGTAGCCACTCCTTCCCCAGTTCTGTGTTTTCCCCAGCCAACTCCACTGGCTACAAATTATGGTACTGGTCATGGACACAGAAGCTACTCCGACTGCAGAGGGAGCAGGACACAGACACCAAAGCATTGTAAGTACTATTTCTCATGAGTACCTGTAAGTCTAGATACACATGAAAAATCATTGTCCTACAAAATTCTGTAACAACTGAAAATCTAGCACATCAGATCCTTCATTTCTGTCCCTGATACACTATCTGTATCTACTGTACCTAGTCCTCATTAAAAAAGTCCTTTCCTTCTTTACCAACCAGAAGAGTAATTCCTTTACTATAATTTTTCTCCCTCTCCTTCAGTGTTGCACAGATAGAAAGTGTTAAGGTTTTCTGTACAATAACAGCAAGACCACTCTTGATTAAGAGTGAGGAACCCACTTCTCAAAATTCCAGATAAAAACTGGAAAAGTAAATAAGATGACTATGACCATTTTGAAGTCATTCTTTATTCTCTTACCTTTCCTTTCCCGTTCTCCTTCAACCCACACTGGCCAACCTCCTACAGCAATGCAGAAATCCAGAAAAAAAGAAGGAAACAGACCAGCATAATAGAGGAGGAGTTTGCAGATATTGACAGTATAGCATATCATAGCATGAGAGGAGACAGAACTACTTAAAATGAAAACTCATGTTTAAGAGAACAACCTATGGTAACTTCAACAGTGAAGAGTCTAGGAAAATACTTTGTAGATTGTTTAGATAAAAGGACCAAAGGGAAAATACATTTTTAAAAAAGTAATTTAATGCTTCCTGGAAAAAACAGGAAAGCTGCTCCACTTCTGCCCAAATCAAGAGAACAGAAAGTTGTCTGATATCCTGAACTGTTGATTATGAACAGAACTGACACAGGATTACCTAATTCAGGGCAGAAGGAAATGAGATGGAAGGGGGCAGGAGGAATCTGGCTTTTAATTAAGACACAGATCAAAAGAAAAGCAGTCCTTGCAGATTAGCATTTCTACACAGTGTGTTACCTATGTTCTATAGGTAAAGGCAGATTTCTGGAGATATCCTGATGATTAATTTTATAAGCAGAACAGGGAAAATAACTGCAAGCATTAACAATTTCACTGGTGTTACAAAAAAATTACACATTTGAAATGATTTACAGTCAGATAGTACATTTAAAAGGCTACTCTTTCCTGAGTTTATTTCTTTAGGTCACTTTTAAGCTGACTTTCTCATGGTTGAATCTGAAAGGTTTCTGACAAAATGAATGATCAGAATAAGTGCTGACTTTGACCAAAACTCCTATGAAATAAATAGGAATCCATGTCTCCATTGGAATCCATGTCTCCATTTGGAAAGCTGCAATTTTTTCATTCAAATTCAGGTATATGCAAGTCTAAAAAACTCAAAACCTTTGAATAGAAGGTGGTTACAGTTTTACAAAAACTGTAGAGAGAGGTAATTTACGTTTGGGTGAAAATGAGCATATGTGGAAATACAACTATAAAAAGACTGGCCTTTCCCTTCTTCTACAGTATACTTTTTACAGAATTTACAAAACAGTTGCCTTTTTGTCAGATATATTCAGACACATAAATACATACCTCGTATTCCTTCCTGCAGACCTTTAAAACATCATTTTTCGCAGAAGCCTGAAAGACAGATGAATTTCTCCATTTGCAGTAGAAAACAATAAAATCACCTTGAAAAATAGAGACAATTCTACCTTTACATTAACTGCAATAACTATGGATTCATTAAAATGCTCCTTTAAGAACCTAAAGAATCCATGTAAAGCTTCAAGATAAAAAGCAGAAGCAATGACTGTTAACACGACGTTTAATGAGAACCCTCACATTTCTGCACCAACTTAGTTGGTACCAGAAGCACTCAAAGCAATTTTGTTTCTGTGAAAGGTTTGCCAGATAGAGCAGGACAGAAGAAGCACTTAGGAAATGGAAGAACCTGAGCATAAGGATCTCCCCATTTTGCATGCTCACTGTCACTTCTGCGTCCCTTTCCCTTCTCCTCCCTCTTGCACATACAGTACTACAGCTCCTATCGCCAAACTGAGTCGCAGAATTCTCCCCTCAAACTCCAGATCAGTTTGTTCTGTAGAGAATCTCGTGCTCCTTCTCCATATGGCAGATATTCAAAACTATTATTACTACTAACATGTTACTTCTCCCTTCTGTAACTTAAAATACCTGGGTAAAGGCTGACCTTAGGCCTATTATATCATCTCCTTACAAGTGACTCCAAAACACCCCTCAAGTGTCAGGAATCAAAATTAAAATCCAAATATTTCCCATTATCCCAAATATTTGACAAGTATCTAGATTTTAGTATAAGTGAAAAAAATAGGAAATGTTACAACCAGAGTCTGCTAAAGTACAAAATATAGCCAAGATTCTGTGACAACAGAGTTTGCAATCAAACAATCCAACATCTGATTTGGAGAACAGTGAGAAATGATGTAACAATCATAAGATTAAACAAATAGAATTTCATAGGACTGCAATAAACAGAAATGTCTTTATCAGGTCTGGAAGACACTTAAGCAATTAGGACAAATTTGAAAACATTGCTAAAAATGCATTTGAGAACAAACACACATATCTTCTTTTCAGAACTTTGTGTTTACTCACTCCTCATCTCTCTCCCACACTACTCTGTGTACTCACTGCTCATCTCTTGCCACACAGTTTAAATTCTATGCTTTTAGGTGAAAGATTTTTTGTTATGACAGCAGTTTGCACTAGGCTGCTTGGTCAAGATTAGGACTACACAGGTAACATGCACTTAATATTCTTAAGTGACTATTAAGTACATCTGTGCTCCACAACTGAATTACAAGGATGATGCTAAATAAGAATATGCTCTTGGATTCTGAAAATGTTTATAAAGCCACAAACCATATTTAGGAAAAAACAATCACAAAATGCTTCACAGATTTTTAATAAAAAGGTCATTGCTAAATTTATGTATTATGCTTAAAACTGTTACTTGACAAAAATGCTGGTTCTATTAACAGCAAAAGAACCACACAACCTTTCTTCCATCTCATGAACAAAAATCTCTTTGAAGAGGCACAAAAATCTGTGTGGGGCTATAACTACAATGTTGGATGGCTAAACACGACACTGCAAAAAAAGAGAGCTTAGGAACAGCCATAGGTTGCTTTCCACTCAGCATTATTTTAAAGCAACAACTTCTATGTAGAGACTGCAACCAAAAAAGTGAAGAAATGGAGTTTAGCATAACCAAAGAGAGCTGCAGAATGTGTCTGGCTGCAGTCAGTAAGGTGAAAGCCTTACCTGCTTACACGCTTGCCGACACTCCACAGCAATAGCCAGCTCACAGCAGCCTAAACCAACCCAGCCGTCAGACTTCTTCAAAACTCCTGGGCAAATAAGATGAGAGACATGTTAGGGTAGCAAGAGAAACTATGTCACCATTTTCCCTTCCCTACACTCTTCAAATTTGATAATCCTGTTCTCATTCAAGCAGCCTATGTACAGATTACATTTTTATTGGAACTCCAAACCAACTTGAAGCAAGAAAAGAACAAGCCTGTGCTTCCATAAATGCTAAAACTGGCAATTAATGAAGTACCTTCCATACACTGAGTTTAAAGATGCTTTATGAAAACTATTTTATACATTCAGGGAAGGTATTAGATATTGATAATCTATCTAATCTGAAATATAAGCCAACAAAAAACATGAGAAAAAAACTCATTAAAACTGACAACATCTCTTACACATACGTCCTTTCTACCAACTTTATCAATGCAGAAAATGCTCCTTATTTTTTCTCCAATCTTCCTGTAATAGTTTTGGTCAGGATGGAGTTAAATTTCTTCAGCTGAGCTGGCACTGGGCTATGTTTTGGATTTCTGATTAAAACAGTGTGGATAACACAGGGATGCTGTAGTTACTGCTAACACAGGCAGCATCGAGGCCTTTTCTGTTTTTCACAGGGACTCCCAAGTGGGCTGGCAGTGCACAGGAGGTGGGGAGGGGACACAGCAGGGACAGCTGAGCCCAGCTGCCACTCCACACCCCGGGGCACCGTGCTCAGCCCTGAGAGCTGGGGCTGGAGGATGCTGGGGGCTGCCACTGCTTGGGGACTGCCTGGGCACCAGGCAGTGGTGAGCATTTATTTTCTTGTGCATCACTGGTTTTTGGGTTTGGGGTTTTTTCCTCATTACTTTTTTGTTGGTTTTCCTTCCATTTTTAAATTACAAACTGTCTTTATCCCAACCCGTGGGTTTGCTCACTTTTGCCCTTCTGATTCTTCCCTCTATGCCACTGGTGAGGGGATGAGCAAACACTGTGTGGTATTTATCTGCTTACTGGGGTTAATCCACAACACTTCCTCTGGCACTTATCTCCCCAGTAATATGGTTTTGTAGCCAGAACTACCTTCAATAAAATATTTCCATCTACCTGTCTCTCTTAATCCATTTATTTCACTATTTGCATTACCCTCATATCTTACCATAAAGTTACATAAAAAGCAAATTGCTGCTTCATCCTCTTAATCTATTCGTAAATACAGACTTTCTAATGTTTTCAAGAGATCAGGAAAATAAAAGAAGGCATTCCTGTATCTATTTCTCATGTAACTTTAAAGACAGGAATGAAATGAAGGTTTGATCTACACAGCTCCCCACCAGCTGTGACAAACTTGTTACATATTTTTCTTAGAGCTGGACGTAGAATTATTTAACTCACATGAACCACTCATTTTTGTTATGGATATTTAAAAAATAAAGCAGTACTTTATTATAGACACAAATTATACTTGTTATGTATAAATAAAAAGTAGAAAGTAAAAGAGTCAACAACTTAATTTTTAAAAATGCTCTTAAGCCAAGTGGAAATGCCTGTTCAGAAGAGTCACACGGGATGTCCAGCTTTAAAGAAAGGAAGTGAAAGAGCTAGGAGCAAGACCAGTGATCTCAAATTCAAATGTTAGGAAAACAGTTGGAAAAAAGTAATCAAAAACGATTCCCATCAATGGACAACAATGTCCAGTTGGTATTAATCATGAATAAAATTGCCCTTAAAATACACTTTGTTGGCTTTACAAACATAAAGTCTTACCAGCATCCGCCTTTCATGACATTCCAATGGACAAATTAAGAAAATGCACTAATGGCAAACTTATAAAGAAGGAGCAAAATCTTCACTAAATTAACATATTTCCTCAGGAAATGAAAAAATGTGTAACAGTTATTAAAATACAAATGAAAACCTTAATGCTTGACACAAATAAGGCAGGAGCATTGCAGAGCAGGTGGAGGCAGCAGAGGGGCCAAGGGGCAGAACAGCTTTTGGTTGTAGCCTGTGTTCTGTCAGTTTGAAGTGGCCATGGACCACCTGGATGGTGCAGTATGAAAAAAAGACTTCTAGAAATTTCTGCTGGAACAACTAGCTATATCCAGGAGAAACACATGGTAAATACAGCTGGACAGCTTTAGGGGCAGTATCACCACTGAGTGATCAGGTATCCATATTTTGTGCAATGCAGTGCCTGTGGTTTTCAGCCATACTGGAACTAGAATAAACTGTGATAAAATGAAGCAAGCTACAATACATGCCAAATTAAGAAAGCTGATAATTTTCAGCTGCAGTTAATATTTTCTTGGCAAGTGGCCCTCTCTGCAGGTTGTATCTGAGTAGCAGGCAAGCTTGTGAATAAAAAATTGATGTCACGTTTTCAAGAAACATTGAACTTCAATCTTAATACAGCAACTTATAAATTAATTTTGTCATCAAGGTAATTAAGATGTGTGCACTTCTAGATGAAAATACACTTTCAGTGCACAATTAATTGACTGGAGCCCATAGTTCTGATAATTCATCAAATTCATCTGCACACTAGAGATTCCTGAGCTATAAAAGATCATCTAGTTGTCTAACACAGACTCAGCCTGCCCTCATATATGTTCCAGCTCCTTAAACACCTTAAAATGGCTCTTTGCTGAATGTGCTCCAGTATGTTCATATTTTTCTTGTCCCAAAATGCTCATAACTGGACCCAGTATCAGTGATATGGTTTCATCAATGCTGAGTACAGGGCTTCCCTGCTCTGCTGGCAACATTTTCACTAATGCAGTCTGGATGCTGTTGGCCTTCTTTGCTACAAGGGCACACTGCTGGGCCACGTTCCACTTGCTGTTCACCAGGATCCCCAGATATATTACTACAAAGCTGCTTTCTGGCTGGTCAGCCTCCTGTGTCCTGTGGAGCACTGGGCCTTTGTCAGGTGCAGGGCTCGACATCTCCTTTTCTGGAATTTCACGAGGTTCTTGTCTGCCTATTCCTCTGGATAATAAACATCTCTCTGAATGGCAGCACAGCTATCTGGTCTAGTAACCTCTCCTTTCACTTTTGTATCACTTGTGAATACACTGAGGGTGATCTCTGTCCCATCATTAACCAAGATGTTAAATAGGACCCAGCATCAGATCTTGGGATATTGGCCTCCAGCTGCACTCTGTGACACTGATCACAAACTTTTGGGCACAGCAGTTTGGCCAGTTTTCACTCCATATCCACTGTCCACTTGTTGCCTTAGGTTTTAACCCTTATATTTTTCGAATTCTGTATTGCCTGGCATGTATGCTTCATAGCCTGTTAGCTGCTGTTCTCTATAAGCATAACAGTGCCTCTCTGGGCTTGCTCTTCAAGGACACTTAGACTGCCCAGGCCCAGCTTCTAAAGGGGNGAGTTGTTGTCCATTTTGGGTGATGCCCCTGGGGGGCTTTGTCTGCCCTAAATGTACCTTTGAAGACCTTTCCAATAAATACCCACCTTTTATTCCCTTACTCCTGACTAGTCTCAGTTTTTGGGCTAGCCTTTTCAGGCAACACACTTATCTAGCCCATACTTCATCAGTTTGTCTATAAGGAAGTTATAAAAAAAAGTGATGAAAGCCTCACTGAAGTTGAGATAAACAACACACACTGCTTTTCCCTCATCTAACAAGGCAGTAATCTCATTATAGAGAGTTATCAGTTGGTTAAGCATGATTTCCCCTTCATGTATCCATGTTGACTATAAACAATCACATTCTTGTTCTTGACATGTCTGGAAATTTGCAGGAAGATCTGCTCCCAGGGTTTGAGGTGAAACTGTCCAAGCCTACAGTTCATCAGATCCTCCTGCCCCTTTCTACAGGCAGGAGTGAACTCACCTAACCCTATCCTTCTCCACCAAGAGCAAGTCTTCCTCATCCTCATCTACGACTGATTTCAGGGATTCCTGAAGGCTCATCTCACCAGTGAAGACTGAGGCAAAGAAGACCATGGGCTATTTCATGTTATTTGTCACCAGGTTTCCTGCTCCATTCAGCAGCAGGCACTCATTTTCTCCAGTCTTCCTTTTCTGCTGAGGTAGTTCAAGATGTTTTCTGGCTGCCCATCAGGTAATTCACCAGGATCAACTCTTGAGAGGCTCTGGCTTTTCTAACCCCACCACGTGTAAGTGGAGCTTGGATAAGGGGATCCTTGAAAATCACAGAGCGCTCTTGGCCCCTCTTCTCCAGGGCCATATCCCGTGGGATTCTTCCCAGCAGACTGCCTATGCCCTCCTGTGTTTTCTCTTCAAAAGGTACCAGAGTCATTATAGTTACCTGTAAACACCAGGCCTGTGAAGACAGGACTTCAGTTGTACAAAGAAGGCCTCATTTACTACTTCTGCCCAGTGAGGCAGCCTGCAGTAGACACTGACATCACCACCCACACTGGCTGCCGTTCCTATGCCCATACAATGCACTCCAGTGCCCAGGAGCTGTTCCCAGCTGGCTCACCCTCCAGCCCACACAGAGCTCCATGCAATCCAGTTAACTCTCTCACACAAAGGGCAAGTCCTGCTCCTCACCTTCCTGTGCCTTTCACAGCACTCCTGCTGTGGGAGCCTTCCTGCCGTGTCTCTGTGACTCCCAGCTCCTCCTGTGTGCTCCCCGTGCTGCGAGCGCTGGGGTACAGGCACCTCCCACACTCACCCAGCTGTACCAACTCACCAGACAGGGAATATGAGCTTCCCCTACAGTGCTGTCCTATTAATTTACCATTNGTGCTCCCCGTGCTGCGAGCGCTGGGGTACAGGCACCTCCCACACTCACCCAGCTGTACCAACTCACCAGACAGGGAATATGAGCTTCCCCTACAGTGCTGGGGTACAGGCACCTCCCACACTCACCCAGCTGTACCAACTCACCAGACAGGGAATATGAGCTTCCCCTACAGTGCTGTCCTATTAATTTACCATTCATTTACAGAATCCCACTGAGAACGGAATTTTAAAAATGGGTCACATCAAGAAAGAAGAAAACAGTAATGCAACTTCAGATGCAGGAAGACTGAAAAGTGACCGGCTTTGTGAAGGTACAAAGAAAGCAGAGGAAGACAATTTGGGAGTGGTTCATCAACAAAGATTTCCAGTGCCTTTTCCTATGTTTATACAGGCCCAATATCCAAAATAAGTATGTATTTCTTACTTGGAGTAAAAGCATTGCCATTCATCTAACTACTGAGCTTCAAGAAAGATTAGGTATTGTCTCCAGCTAAAAATTTATCAGGTTTTAGATGAGACAGAAACACTGCAACTCCTGAAGATATTATATTTTGCTAGTTTTACTTAACCAGTAAGACAGAAAATCTCTTTAAAAGCACTGGAATCAGCAGTTTGCCTTTGAGGCCTGATGGGGGGACAGGAAGGAGGGGAGGGGGTAAGCAGAGGCTGTAAAGCTGTTACAGCCTCCTCTTTCCTCACTCCCACTTTCCCAACTACAGCATGCCAAATACAGTCAAATTCTTTTAGAAATGACATATGATACAATGGACTAGTCAAGTCCAATTTAATCTATTTTTGAACTCTCCTTTTAACATTGCAATTCTGTCTTGTGATTTATGCTTCAACTTTCTAAATCCACCTGTACCAGTTTGGTTTGTGATCTGGGCCACTGCACTTCTTAAATTGCTTGTCTAGTTATTACAATTTTCCTGTGTTACTCAGTTTCTGTTCAAATTGTGCTGCATCTAGACTAAAGTCATAATTGTATCAGTGATTTTATAGATCAGGCTAAAGTGTACCAAAAATAGAAATAACAAAAAATCTTGAAAGAAATGCTGATATTTCTTGGATTTGTCACAAAAGAACATGTTTAATTATACAAACATATTAAATATTTTCTAACGAAGAAAAGTATTCATAAAATGCACAGGCAATTCATTATATACTAGAGGAAACTAGACACTATACAGTTTATAAAAGATGCATAATGCAAGTTAAATTATCATGAAATCTATAGGCACAGGTTGCAGACACAACATCACAACATGCATAAGGTGAAAAACCAACATGATTCAATAGCCAACTGGTATTTCTTACCTGGCAGAGAAGAATTTATACAACCCCATACTTCTCTCTGAAAAGCAAAAATGCAATTAAGTGAAAGTAAGTCAACAGAAGAAGAGTTTCTAGCAGACTCAAACCAGCAATTTCAGCATTTTTTTCACAGGGTTTAAAACATCTGATTGGAAGCATTCTTATGCTTAAACACCTTTTAAAGAAGAACTATAATAGAAGTTAGCACCATTTCCTTTGATCAGAAGGCTGCTATCCACAGACTATGGAATGGATAGCAGCATTTCTACAGATGCAGAACATAATGGAATTACCTGGAGTATACTAGCCAGTCAACCTTCTCCATCAGTGTTTAGAGAGCTAAACAGCAACTTGGACAAAGAATAAGATTTATCTAGGACCAGGATCTGTGGAGAAGCTTATTGCCCTAGCATTCCCTTCCACCAGCTTAAAAATATCCTAAACACATATAACCACAGAGAAAACAAAAATAAAAGGTTTTCAATCACACTGACACAGCAACCTCTGTTGTCACATAATGATTCTGTCATCAAAGGAATTGATGACTTTCCAAAGTTGAAACAGATCTATATTTAATGATCTAAAATTGTCCTCCTCTGTATCTGTGGAAGTTTCCCACTTAGAGAAGAGCCAAAGTGAGATCAAAAGAAGAGCTGCTACTTCTACTAGTTCCACCCCATTGATTCAGTTGACTTCCTTTATTTCATGAGAAGTTTAACTGTTGGACTCAATGATCTTTAGGGTCTTTGCCAACCCAAATGAACCTATGATTCTAAGATAAAAATTACTTCTTGTGTTGGCAATGACTTTATTACTTAATACCCTTTCTATAATACTACTGGAATGAATATACACAACACAGTGTCTATAACCAGTTCTCCAGAATATTGACCATCTGATTAAATTTTAAACCTATCTGCCCACCTGTGAAATGGCACCAGAACACCTCTCCAACAAAGGCAAGAAATATATGAGAACAGAAAATGTGCTATTGAGTTGAACTGTTAACTATTTTATATCTAGATATTACCAGTTCAGTGATATTAATTTAAGATTCAGACTGGACAGCAAACCTGCCATAGATAAAGATAGTAAGTGGGAGTTAAAAAAATCATCATGTCATTTTCTCCCTTTTGGATATTCTCCAGTCCTGTCTTAAAAAATGCACCTCTCTACTATACAGATAAGATTCGACTTGTCTTATCAGGGAAAGAAAGATAAAGACAACCAGTACCAAACCAAATGCTAGTCATCACTTTGACAAGTTTTCATGCCAGGTTTTACTCACACCATGAGCTGTCTATAACTGTCCAAGACTTTAGAGCTGATGATCCACAGAAACAAAAAACTAAAGGAACTTTGACACACAGAAGGAAAGGATCTATAAGCAAACACAATCTTGTGAAGTTGCCTATTAAATGTTATTCCCAGATTTACTACTCCTACACACTGCCCACTTGAGCAGAGCATATGTTTTAGGCTAGCTGGAAACAGTATTGATACTGTTCAGAAGTAACAAAAATTACCAGAACCAAACAGGCTTTTCTGACAGCAAAAGGCTGCCTAGAGATAAGACTCTAAAATTTACAATCTGAATGACAGTACTTACCTATTCCCTGATTAGATGGCTCCTAGAACAGGGAGCAGATTACATTCTTTTTTTCAGTGAAACTAATGAACTTTAGTGACACTAAAGTGCTTTTAGGAAACCATAACCTTACTTATTCAATAAAAGCAGTTTCTCAGATAAGGCCATAAACAATTTGGTGCAGCTATCAGGCCTTCCTTGCCTCAGACCAAGACCTCATGGCTTTGTGCCATACACATGCTGGAACATAAGACCTAATTTAACTCACTGCCATCAACATCCAAGTGACAATCACCCACCACAATTTTTTACAACATAGATAAGATTTTAATTGCATTTTATAGCTTATACAAGCCACCTTATCGCAAATAGCATAATATATGATGGCTCTACAAAACAAAAATCCTACTTTGAGGTTCAAATCTCATTATAAGAGTTTTTCTAGCAAGCCTTACCATTGATTCTGGACAATACTCAGGTGCTCGCTGCAGTAAGTGCTTCAAACGGGAATCACTCTTAGAAGACAAAATCTGTTAGAAACAAAACACACCTTGAAACATACAGAATGTAACTGCACATCAAATACGTTTTTCAATTGATTTCACCATTCTTGCTTTCACTGCTAACTACCCTTTGACAACTTTGCCTAACAGCTGCAAATTTAAGATTGTCTTTCAAATATGTTACACTTTTCATAAAGAAGCAGTTTTTTTATTTAGAAGAGAATGGTAATTTCCTGTTCAAACATTTCAATCAAAAAGTTTGTACTGAATGTAGAAGGGCAGTGTGAAATAGAGGATTTCTGCCCCACATATACTATACAATTCTATTTATTTGATTAACCTTCTGCTACGTGTTACATGACCTCAAGCAATTAAACTTCTAAAAATAAACTGAAACAAGTGATTTTTGTGGAACAAGGAAGAACAAAACCTTGACTAGTTAAAGAGACAATCAAAACCAACAAGAAAATGAATGCTACCCACAGGCAAATGGAACATCCAAAAGCTCTTTAGACTGGATGTGATACAGCTGAGGATATTGAGGATGTTGTTCCTTTATCAGTCTAATTAAGTTTTACTTACAAAATAAAACAAGAAACTGGTCAACAAGAGGGATGGAAACAGACCTATTAATGTGGGATATGAAACTGGAAATCATATGAATAACTGAAAGGGATGAATTTCAGAATGAGAAATACATTACAGTTCTATTTTAAATTTGCAACATGATAAATTTATCAAAGGAAAATCAAGAAAGCAGTAGCAATTGTCTCAGAAATGAGAGCAAAAAAAGAATTGCAGTAAGAACTGTGGTAGTATTTCAAGTCTTCCGGGGTCATAGAATAATAAAATAACTCAGGTTGGAAAGGATCTCTGAAGATCATTTACTTCTACCTCCTGCTCAAAGAAGGGTCAACTATGAGACCAGACCATATTGCTTGGGGTTTTATCAAACAGGCTATGAAAATCTCTGAGAATAGAGAATGCACAGCCTCTCTGTTTTCATGGTGAAGAAGTTATTCCTCATAATCAGCTGGAACTCTCTAGTTTCAGTTTATGATAGCTCTCCCTTTTCCCCACACTATGAACCACTCTGAAGAGCCTGTTTCTCTCTTCTGAGCAATCTTACTAAAGGCTGCTCTGAGGTGCTCCTTCCTCCTCAGCTTCTCCAGAGAGGGCACGTGCTCCAGAGCCCTGATCCCCTTGGTGACTGTGCCAACTTTCTCCAGGTAATGGATGTCTTTCTCGTAACAGGGGGGACAAAACTGGACACAGCATTCTAGATGTGGTCAGGAAGAGCTGACACTCATGGGGAGTATCATTCCTATAGACCTCCTGACTGTGCTGCTGTTCATACAGCCCAGAGAGCTTCCCTCATTGTTGGGGGACACTGCAGCTCCTGTTCAGTGTGCTGTCTGTGTGTCAGTATCCCTGGGACCTTTTTCAGCAAACCTGCTCCCTAGAGAATCAAATCTCCAACTCATATTGTTGCAAGTGAAGAAACGATTTCTTCCCAGGTGCAGGATTTGCATTTGTCCTTGTTGAACTTCACAGAGTTCCCATTGGCCAATTCCTTCCATCTGTCCAGGTCCCTCTGGATGTCAGTCCTACCATTAAGTTTATCAACATTTCCTTTCAGCTTCATATTGCCTGCAAACTCAATGAGAGTCAAACCTGTCAGCTCCTCAGGCCATTAACAAAGATGTTAAACAGGACAGGTCCCAGGACAGACCTCTTTGGTATTCCACTTCTTATTAGCCTGCAGGCAAAGCAGGACCTACTAACTTCCATCCCTGAGACTGATTATACAACGAGTTTTTACTCATCTAGCTGTCCATTCATCAAAACCCTTTGATTCTAAAATGGATACAAAGATATTGAGGGAATTACTGCTTAAAAACTTCGAGAAAGTCAACACAAATGACATCCACACCTTTCCCCTCATTCAGAAATCCAGCCTTATTACCAAATCAGGTTTGCCAGGAATGATTTACTGACACTAAATCACTGCTGCCTTCAGCAACAGTTGCACATTTTCCCTTCTTCAGCCTTTAACTACTGCCATAAAATGTCTTGCTGTCCTTGTCATCCTCTGCAAGTCTCAATTCCACCCGAGCTTTGTCTTTCCCAACATAACCTTACTTGCCTTGGCAAACTTTTCAAATTCATCTTGTGTAACATTTCCCTTCTCTACACCATAGCCTTTCTGCACCAAAGCTTGTTCATGACTTCTCTGTTTAGCCAAGTCTTGGAACATTAATGTGTTTTCCTGAGGGCTGGGATGGACTGTCCTTATGCTTGGAGAAGGATGTGGATAGAGATCTCTGGAGTGGCCCAGAGATGAATGTTGCCAGGAAACTTCTCACTGTGAAACTTGTCAGAAATAAATTTAGGAAAAAGGAGTCAATTAAAGAGAGGCCTGTTTATTCCTTGCTACAGTATCTGACATGCTTAATCAAATAATCATGAAAAGGAGATGACACCAAAGGTAAGAGTGGAATACTTACTAAGAATATAATACTAATATAATACTATACATATACTATACTATATAATACTAATACTATATAATACTAATACTAAGAATGCAAAATAATTAGATATTTGAATTCTGTTAGTTGACAAACAAATCTGTACTCCAAGTTCTCTTTTCCAAAGGTCTCACAACAGCCCAAATACTGATTAGCAGAATTCCTCACTCTAAATCAAGCCATTTTGCTTAACTGGCAGGATCCAGGGCAACATCACTGGGTCTCCTGTGCCTTTCAACCCTGGGCTGTGGTTACCTTTTACCCATGCAAAGCCTCCCTCAGTATTATTACTGGTATCCATGTAGATGAGCACAAAATGGGCAACAGTCTGAGGGTCAAAAAACCCTTGCAATTCCTGCAACATCCTAGATCTGAGCCCCTGAAAACCAAATGACCTTAGACAGCAAGTCTCATCTGCAGATGAGTGCCTCCATGCCCTGCAGAAGGGACTCTTTCTCCTGGGGTATTGTTTACAACCTGTTGATTAGGCCAAGACAGCTCCTCAATGAACTTTCTTCCTCCTCACCTGCTCTAAAGCTCCAAATCTAATCTGTAAGTGCATATCCAGAGACAGGCCAAGAAACTTCTTCCTGCTGTCAGCTGCACAAAATGGTTAAATTGCAGAACATGAAAATCAGTAAAACAGGAGACAGCTCCTTCAGCCAGTTTGTTGGATGTATCAAAGGATCACTGAGAGAATGATGCCACCAGCCTGATGTGAGGTAACTAAGCCAGCTCCTTAGAAAGCATTTTGAGGGGCACCAGTCTTGCTTCAGACTTGTTCTAGACTTCTCACCACTAAGATTCTGAATATGTTGATTAGCTGAGTAGAGAGAGATCATCCAGATGAGGCAAGATCAGAGTATCTTACAAAACCCACAGAAAACCATGCAATAATTAGAACCAGTGTAACAGAATTGGGATGGAATTTGCCAGTAAAAAGCTGGAGGCCTTTCATGAAGAGCCAACAGGAATTCACATGATAAACTGGGAACTTCAAACCAATGAAACAGAAGAAAGAATTGGACAGATTATTCCAAATGCTGTATCAATGCAGCTACTAAATTCACCAATTATCTTTTTATATTCAGGAATGGATATCTTTCTCACATCTAGGTTTGAATACAATTGTTAAGATTGAGTGCTATACTTCTGTTTATAATGCCACGCACAGTTTTACTTACCTATATTCAAAGAGATAAACTTATGCTGGAAGGGTTGCAAGAGTTATTATAGGAATTGAGAGAATATTTTATACAAAGAGACTGTAAGACTTTTTCTTGTTTGGCCTAACAATTTGAAAACTGAAAGAAGATTTGGTTGTATTGTCTAGATATATCAGGGAGGGAGAAGTGCAATTTAAAGTAAAAGTTTTGTTAGTACAATCAGAGATAAACATAAACTTAATCATAACCAGGTTTAGTGCTTGAACAGCCTCAAAGTGGGCAATGAAGACAAGAAAAGAGGGCTGGTATGATGCAAGAACACAATTTTAATAGAAAAATTGTGTCTACATCTATGTAAAGCTTTACTCATGTAAATATTTTATGCAAATAAATTTATGTAACTACATACACACATAAAGGTGTACAAAATATTATCCACAGGTGCAAGTCTAAACATAAGTTGTGGAAAATACTTCCTCAGCTTGAATTTAGAACAAACAACCTTATGAATAGAGTAAGTGAGCAGATTTTTGCTGCATTCACAAAGCCATTTATCATAATGAGATGCTTAGTGAACAAACAAGAACTGGCAAGAAGGAAGAATAATACCAGCATCTTGTTCTTTGTTTTAAATCCCCAAAACCTGGAGACACACAAGATGCAGAAAATCTGTAAAATACTTTCACCCCTCTCACTTCCTAATGTGCTTATCATCTCTGCTTGACCAAATCATGGCCTCAGGTTGGTATCTCTATTTCTGCTCAGCTTCAGCAGAACCTGTTTCCCACTACAAAGGAAAGAGGAGCACAGTTTTAAACCTTTTCAGTTGTCCTTTCAATAACATTACCTCTCACAATTCACACATAGCATTCAGGCAGAAGATCATTAGCTTCCAACCTTAACATTGTCTAAAGGCACAATTTTAACTCTGATGGAGTTAAAAGCAAATTTAAACCCAGCTTACCTGTTCACAGACATCACGGCACATTAAATTGTCCTTTGCATGGTAACAACAAGACAAGCCTATGGAAAAGCAGGGGGAGGGAATAAGATATTTAAAAGACTTGAAGCACTTCACCACCACTTCTGAACACAAGTACACACTTGATGTCCTATCAGGAAAATTTGTCTGGTCCCCAGATAATCATGAGAAATTTTCCTTCCCAAAAGGCAGAAAATGAACAGAAATTTTTGTTTTGAATCTGATGCAGAACTTTACAATGAGTCTCACAGTTACCCCTGAACACTCACTGCCTCCAAAACAAGATCTCACTCCTCTTCTGCTTCTAGTCACATTTCTGCTGCTTAACTTGCACTAGCTTGGCACCTGGCAAATTCCTTCGTGAGACAATGGAATTTATTAACCCAGGGAAAACTTTAAGAAAAAAAAGAATATGAAAAAAGTAAACAAAAAGCCCACTAAAAACCTCTGTAGAGACAATATGCCTTTGTGAATTGAATCATCTCACAGAATCTGAAAAGTGCAAAAATCAGTATGGAACAGGTGGAAAAGGAAATCAAAGCAGGAATCTCTGCTCACATAGCTGCTCATTGAACTCTGGGTTCTTAAAAACTTGGAACAAAACTGTAAATTGTTTCACTAATGATGGATGATTAAGAGTGAATTTGCCTGACTGGATGGAAGCCACAGAGCAAACAGATAAGAACACATCAAGAGCAAAAAACAAGAGAACTGAAGCACTGAAAAGTCAAGAAACACCAAAGTTTAAAGCAGCATTTTTAGTATTATACTAAATATAATACTAAAATTTGTTCCCCCTGTGATTCAAATCCTTTGTTCATTCATGGTTAAGCCTGGCTAATATAAAATGAATTGCACAACACTGACATTCATTTTCACCCATTCCCACTGTTTGGACCAGTTATGAGAAAACAGACACAGGTGTTCTTCAAAAGCTTTTACTGCCACTCACATCTTCACACCCAGGATCACTTAATGATTACAGATTTCTGCAAAGCTGCATTTGAGCTCTATATCACAGTGATGGAACAAAAAAAGGTCTTATTTCACAATACTTTACTAGATAGATTTTACTGAACCAGCAAGAGGAAATTGGGCAGGAATTCCTTGCAATATTAGTACGTCTATGAATGGAAGGCTGGGCCAGAGTGTGTTATATTTCATAAGCTGTCTGCTGCCTTCTTCCTAAAACCAGGGTTCACTAAAACCATAACTACAGAACAACAATGAAATGCCCATAAATGCCTCAGTGACTGCAGTCTTCTGCTTTACCGTACAACACGTTTTGTATTTTCCATTCCTGTGACAACAATGTGATCTATTTAATAAAAGGCGTTTTCCAATACCTGTCCTGGTGCTGCCTTCTTTTTCGACTACTCTTCTTCGGTCCTGGTAAGAAGTTACAGTCTCACAGAATCCTAGAATGGTTCGGGTTGGAAGGGACCTTAAAGATCACCTGGTTCCAACCCCTCCTGCAGGGGGGACACCTTCCACTAGACCAGGCTGCTCAGAGCTTCATCCAACCTGGCCTTGGACATTCCCAGGAACGGGGCATCCACCCTCTGGGAGCCCCGCACTCCTTGGCTTCCTGGGCTGCGAGCGCACACTGCCGACACATCTACTACCAAAACTTTAATGCAGGCAGCTGTTTTACCACTGTCCTTCTCTTTACAGAGGAGAGTCACTTCTTGCCTTCACTTTTTAAAATCCTCCATGCCTTGTTCAGTATTATTCTTCTACTGAAAACAAGGAATGCGAGCCCCGGAACACACAGCCTGCTCTGACACTACACACGGCAACCCAGGCGTCGGGTTATGCCCATTTGGACCTTTTCATGCCCCAGTCGTGGGGATGCACCCGCAGCCAGCTGACAGCCGCAGGCTTCCCGGCCCGGAGCCGCGGAACGCGCGGCGGGACAGGGGCACGTCTGCCTTCCTCACCCGCCGGGATGCGCCGGATCCGGCCGCTATGGAAGCCATGGAAGCGCCTCTCCGCAGGGATCCCGCGGGGCTCTGACTCCCGGGCAGCCGGGGCAGCAGCAGCCCGGACCGGCAGCGGGACAGGTGCGGGGGGCGCAGCGCTGCCGGGGCGGCGGCGCCCTCTCCCCCGGCCCCAGGCATCCCGCCCCGGCTGCGGCCAGACCGGAGCGTCCCGCGG